>JASANE010015298.1:0-64770 GCA_030248225.1 Trileptium ribeirensis
AATTTTGCACTAAAATTTTAAGGCTCTATATTGGAAATTCATAAAATGAAATTTAATTAAAAAGTTTGATTGATCATAAACCAAATTGCTATTGAACAGGAAGAGTTCTAAGATGTTGTTATGCATTAGAATGTGGCTTGTCGGGGTAACCCTTCAGCGTGGTATCATAGAGCACCACTAATTCTACATTCTATGTCTGAATTGGGCTAAGCACAGGGCTGAAAACGAGTCAAACACCGTTTTCTAGATTTTAGAAATGGTCTACACTAGAGACGATTATGGGAATTTTTCCTACAAATTTTTGCAGTGCTACGCATTTCAACTGTGATCGTTTCAAAGTATAGTGGTTGTGAATGACAACACATTAAGTCCATCTGAGCAAAATACATATCCGCGTCAGATAAGAAAGTAATCACCACATCAGGGGCAGACCTGAGAATTTGGCTTGGGCCGGTTCTAATTGGAAACAAAAAATAGTTGCACATATGTCGCTTCGTTTAGCTGTGCTTTGCGTCAGTTTACGTTATAATATCGCTTCTGGTCACAGCGAGATTCGTCTGGAGACGTCATCATATTGCAGAATTTGAGGGGAACCTTTTCAACCCTTAATAGAAACAGTCGGTGATCATGTCTGAGGGTTCTCCGGGTGCCGTCAGATTGTGTCAGATACATCATTGCAACACCCGTTGCTCACATTTTTAGTTCTTTTTAGTGAACTTGTGGCAGCGGCATTGAATGCTAGAGACACAATCCATAACAGTATACGCTTCAATAAGGTGTTGCATTGCATGTTAAAGAATTGGGTTTATATATTAAAGTACGAGAGTTGATTATACAGCAATGCACTGTATAAAATAAAGACTCTTTGTTTTAACGCGAATATTTTGTGTGTAAAACCAGGGTTTAGAAAAATATTGGCCCAGTTTAGTTTCTTATATCTGTATAGATAGTACTGTTACATCTTTACGTGATCTTAAGAAAATGATGGCTTAAATACATGAAAAAATCAACTGGTGCTTCGACCACCAAGATTGTTTCATATCTGTTTGCAACCAAATTGTTTGTGCGCATTGCACAGTTCAACAGTTTTCTTCACTGCAAAAAAGTATTTTCAACGACAAAATGCTACAATTTCCTGCAATTAATCAACTATTAGCAAGGCTATAAAATTTACAAAGTGTTAATTGTTAAATGTTACAATCCTAATAATATTATAACATAATACAAAGCATAAACAGTTCATATTAATTATTTTCTCAAACAGGGGTTTGAGGTTTCTCTCCGAGAGGCCTTAATAATTGTCTAAATAGACAACAGAAGCAGAAACATTTGCCCCAGCTAACAATATTAACTGTTCAAAATACGTTATTTCTTTAACAAAACTTAAACTTTAGGTAGACGTCGGCTCTATATTTTTTGAAATTTTTGAACCGTATTGTCTCGGTATTGTCTTGCGAATGTTTTTGGCGTTGTTCAGCAATTCTTGTGAGACACAAAGTTAAATTTTACCCCTGCCATCGACCTATAATCATAATTGTCTTATTGTAAAGGTTGCAGACATAATATTGCCGCAATATATGACTTTAATATGTCAATGGATATATTTTTTGTGGTTATGGTATGAATCGAATATGGATATTGTTGGTTTTTCAGATTCTATGTCGTATTTTATAGAAATATATAACGGCAGTTGTAATTTATGTTTTTTTACAGTTGCCAACATAGTTTATTAGCTTTAAGATACTCTATTTTGATAAATGCTTTGTACATCTTCAAATATAATAATCATTCCCTAACATTGTCAGAGCTTTTATTTATAACCGTTTACAAAATCCTTAGAGCTACTTTATAAGGTTAAACTTTTAAACTTTAAAAGACATAAAGTTTTTTGACATAGGTTGCATCTTTTGAAAAAATTACAAGCAAAATAACTGTATAAAACAGATAATAATGGTCAACTTGACTCTACGGATTAATTCTACAGAATTAAATTTTAATATAATTTTACAAAATTGTAATTGGTTTGAAGGCTGTATTCATCCTGAGTACAATAATTATTATAAAGTAATAATACTGCGATGCTCACTACTCGAAATCTTATTTGATTTTGCGGCAAACAAGCAAATGGAAATAACTTTTGTCTAATGATAGCGAGATAATAGCTGTTAAAAACTGAATTTGGTAAATACAAACATATTTTATGTATAAAATTGCCAACTTTTCTGGCTATTTTGTGGATTAGCTGAACAGCATCAGATCTCTATTTAGTTATGGCATAAAACACCGCTCATCTTTAGCGCAGTAAATCTGAGCTTATTTAGATCATTTTATAGAATAAAGCATGAGAAAAAGTCATAGATGCTTTCGCACAGCTGCAGCTGATATATTACATCATAAATTGTTAAATGCTTTGATTTTGCTTAATGGTATGAACATAAATGTGATTAGACAAAAAGATAATTAGACAACATTAAGCTATCCGTTTACATATTTCAATAAACTTTAGAAGATGATGTGCCTATTCTTCCGTACTACCTGCGTAACCAGATTTATGTATCTATACAAATAAACCATTGCTTCCTCGCAGAAGCATAATCACATTGCAGCTATCAACCTGCAGAGGTCCATCTATTTTCCGTCCCCGTTTTGTCAATCAGCTATCGGTGTTTTAATTGCCTATCTATGCTATACATCTCAAACACCACAGTCAGTCTCCCCATTTTTGAGCTCGCGGTTAAGGTCATCTTTTCTAGTTACTGATAGCCTCTTTCTGTCCCCAGTTTTATCAATCAGCTATTGGTGTTTTCATTGCCTACCTATACTATACATCTCAAACACCTCAGTCTGTCTCCGCATTGTTGAGCTCGCGGTTAAGCTCATCTTTTCTAGTTACTGATAGCCTCTTTCTGTCCCCAGTTTTGTCAATCAGCTATCGGTGTTTTCATTGCCTATCTATACTATCCATCTTAAACACCTCAGTCTGTCTCCCCATTTTTGAGCTCGCGGTTAAGATAATTTTTTCTAGTGATTGATAACCGTGTCACATGTTGTGTGCTTGCGGTTTCCCGTAGACCATAACGCGCTTAAATTCCTATAAATTTGACTCGCTGTGAATAACGATGTTTCGGCGTATAGAATATGCACATATCTATAAGTTTTTGAGGCAACTCGAGTTAATATTTTGGAACTAGTTTATAATACTATAAAGCTGAGTGTATATACTATAAAATACTTGTCACCTAATACGATTCTTATAGAGTTCGACTAACACAACTTCTACTTGGCTTCATTGCATTGTCCTTTGTACCGCTCATTATTTTTTATAGTTTCGATAGTATATATGGTATTTCAGCATAATAGTTCTATGTTATATTATACTTAATAATGTATAATATTTCTTAGCTGTATTTGTATAAATGTTATATAGTAGAATCACGGAATAACCGATACAGCGAAATGGAGGTAATGAGCAACTCATACTTAGTTTTTCAAACTTGGACAAATTTTGCAATATGATTTAAAAATCTAAGTATGACCAAAATTGTATACACATTTCGAAAGACCATTTTATACAATTAGCAAATGTGTGTTTAATAAGCCGCTATTTCTACACACACATATATATAATATGAAACTGTCAAGTATCAAAAATCATGTACCGAAAAGTGTGATAAGTTTGCGAGCATTGCCAAGAAATTTATGTATAAACGCTAGCCTTAGCTATCATAGATAGAAATCCATAATCATGCATTTTGTATATGGAATTTCGCAAATTGTTATGGTATAGTATGTGTTTTGATAGTTTACACAAAAACATTTTATACGTCACATATAAATATCGTATTTAATGTTTCATGTAATGAGTTCATATTATTCATGGATATAGATAAATTACATATAACAAAACACTATGACTTTGTTCGATACATTTCACGATGCTAAATATAGCTTCATGGAAGAGCACATTTTTACACCGGCTAGAAATATGGCTAGCAATCTTGAATTTTGGAACGTTGCAACAATGACAATCCCTGTAAGATCCCATTTAATTTTAGGTTCTATCCGTAGTCATTATATAGTGCTGCCTTTTTGATACATCGCGCAAGAAAGTAACCAATTCATTATACCTCCAAAACAGTGTTTGGGGAATGCGCACCTAACGGTTTAACATACACTAATCTACCGGATTAGAGTAAACTGTTAAGTTAGCGCTAGAAATTCAATGCTTGACATCCGCAACGTTTTCTCAGTGTCTAAATTGAATCGGTTCTAAGCAGTCTATTACAAGTTTGGCAGTAGTGCCAGGCCACATCACATGGTATTACAATATAGTTTTTATATGGTATTAATGCGTAATTGGATATTATGCGACGTGAATACCGATGGTAAGATCCCAACTAATGTCGACATTTGCAAAATGAAAGAATACTTTTTGCAGCATAAACTCTGCAAAAGCAGGGTTTGACACAAACATTGGCCAAAAGAGGTGCATTACATAAAACTTTATTGGTATTAACTAGCAATAACAATTTCTTCAAGTGTGCTAATCCGCAAGTAATTTATACAAATGTATGCACCCAATTATGAGTTAAGTCTTTTTGCTTGATATGTGATTTGAGATTTAAAAGCAAGAGGATCAACTCTCTTGAAGCACCAATTCAGGATTATCTATGCAAAATATGATTAAGTTAAAATACTTTGCTCTAATTGAAATTCTATTCATAACATAAAGCATAACATTTCGTACATCCGAGTTTTTGCAACGCACAATTTCCATAACGTCAGCTGCAAGCACTGTATTAGATAAGTTTAAAAATCATTTTCAAATTTTATGCAGCGCGTGCTTGAAACACACTTAACAAATAGACGTTTACATTCCCACCAGGAATTTCACAAGGTCCATAAGCCTTATACTGACCCGATTGTATAAATATATTTGCTTAAAAAAGTAATACTATAAAATGCATGGCTTGCCCTAATGATGACGGTACAGCTATGAATGAAATACTTATGCCATAAAAATTTACATACATAATTTACAGAGAGCGGTAGTACATTTTATATATCATCTATTTGGCCCATGTCAGCTTTAGGGGCCGAAGTATAATGCATGCTATGCCGTTCTCGATATACTAAGCCTAAGCCTTAGTGTTAGCCTAAGCTAAGGTTTCTACATGATCCATGTACTAAGCCCCCGCTCTAAGCTGCTATTTTTTCTAACATTGTAACGTCCGGCCCCTAAAGTTGACATGGGCCGTCCATTTTATGCTTTAGCAAAGACTATGGCAAAGCAAGCGTACAATAAAAGTTGTAGCATAGTATATATATAACATTAATTGTAATACTTCATGGCAAGCCAGTTATAGCACGATTTGTGCATATTGAAAAATTTAAAGGCACTGTTCTACAGTTTACTTGCTCGAATTCGTGCAATCGTACCCATTTGAAGTCTTCACAACAAGAAGTACAAACCACTGAATACGAGGGAAATTATACAAAAGCTACTACTTATCACAGAAGATAACGAAATTAAACCAAATTTGCAACCTACGGAGACATTTACATTCTCTTCCAAATTTACATAGCACGATGTTTCAAAATTTAGTATAGACTAATGAAAAAATAAAGACAATCCTAAAAACAATAAGCCGGTGACTTTGCTTTTTGCCTTTAACAAACCTCTCTCATAAGTCTGCCAGCATATTGATATTTATATCGAGACCAAATTGCTCATGTGCAGGACCAATTTGGTTTTAGGTTACATAAATCGACAACATTACAGTTGATAGAAGTTTACGATCAATGACGCTTAGAACAAATGTTTTAATGTTGCTGCTCTACATATAGTCATCATAAGTAACGCTTTTGATTCTATTCCGCATAAAAAAATGTTACAAGTAATTGCTAGCTATGATATTACTGGTAAAGCACACACTTGGTTGGAAACTTACTTCATATGGTAATGGCGTAATTGAATGGTGTGTATATGTGGTAATAGTAACATTCAGCTTACACTTTCGTTTGCATATGTGTGCATTTACGGTAAATTTACCGTTGCTTAATTTCCAGGGTCTGATTTTCGCAGATAAACCGGGTTCGGCGCCCAGGTTTGTAAACAATGCAAAAGATTTAGAAAACTAACCCATTATACCCGAATTAACTTGTCAATCGCCAAATTTTTAGCAAATAGGAGCAAGTATGAGGAATAGAACCTCAATTGTGCGAAGTATAAGCATAACAAACGTATTTAGGAGTCGATACTCGGTTCTCAGATAGTCAAGACACCTTGCAAAGCGAACGATTAACGACGCATCATCAAGGAAACGCAACATCACAAATGCAGTATGGATCTTTATTGGAAATTAGCGCTGATGCATTTGTGCGCACATGGGCAAGAAACTGCTAAACTGGAAAAGCACTGTGATGTTATACAATCTCAATATTTGCTAATTCGGGCCATAAAAATTCAGTACTGGAAAATAAACAAATTCACATCGAATAGTTTTAACATACACATGAATTTTTTAAATGAATAGGTTGCAAAAGAGATGGAGCTTAAGTTTTCACACTCACAAATGCATGCTGCTTATAGTGGACAACGTGGCTAGCCTTGGCGGTTGGATCGGGTATGCTTCAGATGGGTAATGTGCCATCAATTTGGCTCTTCTGAAAAGGACCAGGAATAAATCTCAAATCCAGCAAATATTTCATAGCATAATTTTTTAACAAATTTTGTATTGTGGTTTGTTTTAATCACAATATATTAGGTAATCTTTGTCCACTGTTCCAGTGCTGCTAATCCATTCTTTAATTGATGGAGGCGAATGTACTTGACTGGAAATGTTGTTGGAAACGCTAAGAACCGGCTATGAAATAAATGGATTTTGAGCCACTGACACACGCGCTTTTACTACTGAGTCATCCAGATAGAAGAGGAAATCTAGATTTGTGAATAGTCACGCTTTGCCGTGGTATTGGGCAGAAACGAATGTATTAAGTGGGAATTTATTGTATAAAAGGGATCGATTATATCATAGCTAGCTTTATCCCCTAATTCTCATGAACCTTTGCGTTTAACTATAAATATGTATAACATTTTATGCAAAATCTGTTTTGATTAGATTCAAATATGAACCTGAAAGCTAAATTAGCGATGTAGTTGGACGCACATCTGCCTCCAACTTGAATAGCCTGTTCACCTATTCAAAGCCTTACTTTCCATAAACGTTTCAAATTTTGTGAAATTGTGCGGGACCGTTCATTAGCAAGCCAGACTTTGTGCCATCCCGTAGCTTCCTAATTAATGTATTGAACATGTATGATTTCGCTGGATTTAACACCGGTAAAGTTATTACGTTCTTCCCGAAAACCGTCTAAATCAAACTGAAAACATATATTGGCAAAACATAAAAAATTAGAAAATTGCCTTGTCAGTGTGCCTGTGTTCTTTGCCTATTTACTGTAGCGAAATCCATATACCCACGCCGAATGGGGTAATACAAATATCAATAAACATAGATTACTAGTATGAGCGTTCATATATTTGAGTGAGTTCTCCTGAAAGGTCCCAGCCAAGAAAGTTATGAAATTACTTGAGCTGCCTCTATGCTGATTACTGTGCAGATTATTCATTATTCAGGAATTTAAAACATTAATGTAATTTGGTCGATATTTTTGGATATTCCCACTTATTTACAAGTGCCCTGGTCATGGCTACGATCACGTTTGCTAGCAAACACGCATTGTATATACTTTTTATTTCAGCTTAACGACGGCGACTACGACTTCATGTACCAAAAGCAAGGAGCTAATGCAGCACAGTACGGCGGACATGACATCTACGAAAACGGTTTCGCTAATCCTTACAGACCATCACCAGGTCTAGGGCCTCTCATGGGTCTAGCTGAGCGTGGAGTTGACACTGGGATGGCGAATAGTCTTATGCCTTTGGCCACAATTGGACTTGGTTTGGGAAATTCGCCGGATGAGACGCCAGAGCAGAAAATATATAACGATTCTGTAAACATGGATCAAGCTGAAATCAGTAGGCGTGAGTCTGAGAAAAGGTCGATGGCAAGATTGGAATTAGCTAAGGTATTGATTAGGCGCGTTGCCATACCATTCTATACGTTTTGGTCTAGTGCTCCCGTTGATTGGGTTAACTCTAAGTTTAAATAAACACTACCAAAGCAAAGCTAAAATTTTAAAATGCCACTGGGCTTGTTTATGATCAAAATAGAAACGATTGCTTCAAGTGGAAACTAATTTGCATATGTAGTAAGTAATTTGCAAAATTCTGTTTTAAAACGACACTTCGGTTCTTCGGTAAAACGACACCTTGCTCAGCTTGACAGCATAGATGGTCAGCCTGAAGTCAGCCGCTGTCGCCTCTATAAGTTAAATCTACATATTTTGTTGTAATATACCTACCTATCGTTTTGGTCATTCTTGCGCAGTAAGCATTGGACCTCAATACGTTGGTTGTGGTTACAAACAGTTATACTTCGGATGTTAAATACAATAATTTTATTTCATTGCATTCAAACAGCTATTATTTTATCTGTATCTACTCCAGTTGGCAAGCAAGTCGTGAAATATCCCCACTTCAATCGAAAATTAACTCAAATATACTGGGTTTAATTTGAAACGCCATAAAGGTTGAAAAATTTGACTGAAATTGTCACAGCTTGCATAAGTCGTCACGTAGAATACTTAGTAGCCTTCATGTCAATCTAATAGAGCTTATAAATATATAATAAACGAGGAAATCAAAATTTCTATTTTGTCCTAAAATGAAAGTATCTTATATATTATGATCGATAATTGTTCCCCTGAAGTCATGGATATTTTCACGATGTATTTACATATTTGGGTTATAGTAGGGCCCATAAAAAAGGGGGTGGGGTAACTTCCGGCCATGCCACATTTACTCCCCCCTCCAAAGCCTTCTTATTCTCCTTCCGTGCTCGTCCACGCCCCCTGCCCTGCGCCGAAAGTTATAATTGCCAAAAATTGGGGAATATTTTAGCGAAAAGTTAATGTAATTGGCAAATATTGAGCACAACAATTTAGCAAAAAAATTATGAACTTGCCCAACTCCCCTCATATAGATTGCTTAACCCCCGCCCCACATTGAACCGACGAAAATTGGGCACTATCGGTTTTGGTTGCTTAGTTGTAGTAGTAATATCAACCAATTATGTGTTTCTACGGTAGAATATTACCAATTATTCACTGTTTGGAAACTCACACTGTAAGTTTCTAATTTTTATCGAGTTAGCTGTAATCGTCTGCACTTGATGATGGATTGTAACTATTTGGCTTTTAATGTGTTTGCATGTTTCCCCAGCTGACATTATATACTTTATTTTAATAAGTTCTTCAGCGTCAATATGGTGGCAAATTTTATAACTTAGAATGAATCGTACTAAACTATTTCTGCTACTAATACTGTGTATGGGTTAGACGCAGTACCGCTGCCATCTGAAAACGTTGTAAACTCAGTTCATCTGGTGCAGAGAACAATGATTTAGCATTGAATATTTAACCCAACTCAGTTTGGACTACGTATATAAAAGATTCTTCCTGCTATAGCCGCCGATTATCGAAACCTTTTGCGTATTGAAAAATCTTATAAGCCTAACAATTGCAACCAACGATCTCAGTTTGGACTACGTATATAAAAGATTCTTCCTGCTATAGCCGCCGATTATCGAAACCTTTTGCGTATTGAAAAATCTTATAAGCCTAACAATCGCAACCAACGATCTCAGTTTGGACTACGTATATAAAAGATTCTTCCTGCTATAGCCGCCGATTATCGAAACCTTTTGCGTATTGAAAAATCTTATAAGCCTAACAATCGCAACCAACGATCTCAGTTTGGACTACGTATATAAAAGATTCTTCCTGCTATAGCCGCCGATTATCGAAACCTTTTGCGTATTGAAAAATCTTATAAGCCTAACAATCGCAACCAACGATCTTGTTTGTATACGCAACAATGCATTATTTACGATTCTAAAAATATTATTTTGAACGATCTTCGGTATTCGATATACAGTGGCGGACCCAGGATTTTCTGGTGGGGGGGGGATACCAAAAATTTTTGATGTTTGAAATATGTGTTCGGTTGACTCCAGACTTGTAATTGCATCATATTGACGATATATTGCCTATGAACTCACATAATCAATTTTTCCCTTAAAATAAAATGTATATATACATTTTTATTAAAAATAACATAAAACAAAAATAATGTAGTATATATTCACATGTGCAATAAAGCCTACATTAACTTACGAGTGCTCAAATTAGAAAAATGTATTACTCTAACCTTGTCGGGAAAAATCACTTATGTCCCAAAATTTAATACCTTAATACTTTAGACAGCGAATACAATATACAAAACCTGGCAAAAAATTTCTAACTATTTGTGCAAAAAAAATTTGGCAAGGGGGACCCCCCTATTTTTCGATTTTTGGTCCTGAAAAACATTTTTGGCAACCCCACCCTTAAAGCTCCCTATTTCACCAACCTGCAAAATATACACCTAGCTATGACATTCAACACAGCAGCCACTCCTAGCTTACGTGGCTGCATGCGGTGCGACAAGCCAACAACAACAGAACCAATAACGCGTAACGCTACAAATGCCCACTTACAAACAAAAACATTCAGACAAACAGACAACCTGGAGCGAATGCAACAACAGACAACCTGGAGCGAATGCAACGTGCGCAAGTATGTGTATATGCACACGTAAAATCCCTGTGGGTATCAAAAACAAACAAGTTTTATTAAAGATGAAAAACGTTTTTCGTTTTTTCGCTCCTTTTTTGTTTTTTGAAGCCAAAAAAATTTTTCCAAAAAATTCTGGTGGGGGATATATCCCCCCTATCCCCCCTGGGTCCGCCCCTGTCGATATAAATAACATTTGATCGCATTGTAGTGAATACTGTCAGTGGAATTGCAGTATGACTCGCAACTAAGCGAAATTTGGGAGCTTGAAATTTCACTAAGTCATGCAATAATATCATTGTTCAGTTTATTAATTTGACTGTTTTTTATCAATAATTTCGTCAACTCAGAAAGTCAGATATGAAATGCGACTATTGTTACTTTATTCGTTTCATTCAGGGAGCGGACATCGGTTGAAGTTTAAATCAGGCAATGCTGTAAGGAATACTATATTAATTATTTTATTGCTAATTACGTTGTGGAAATAACATACTTTGCAACGCTTCAAAGGTAAAGGTTATAACATAATATGCTCCAAAAGAGTTAGTTGGCTGGACAGCTGATTTACTAATTTTCAGTACAAACCAGCAGCGTTTGGTGTTCTTACAAATGTTGAGTTCGATAATGAATTCGATGATGACTCACCAGTTCACGGAAAAGCTCTTAAGTTTGGAGTTAAAGAATTTCTTCATATCAAAGAGGTAAGATTATACCAAAACTAAGCTGTTTTATGTCGTATATAGAAACTATTTTTGTTAGTTAATGACCCCAGAAGACACACTTAATATATTTATGTAACGTTTACCCCCCGGGCTTAGCTCTACGACATTGACATATTCAAGAACCAATGTTTCTTACTAAGAAAAAAGTTGCTACTGCACTAAGAACGTTTGGATACCAACTCAACTTTAGTGATATATGTTGTTATGCAACTGGTGAGTCGTAAATGTGAAACTGTAATGAAATCAGCTGCTTTTATACAGTTTTTTCAATGTATAGCCCACCGTAGCCCAGATTATTAATTATATTTTTTCGCACATAATAACGCTAGCACGGCTCAAAATATACTAGGGTGGCTAGTAATGGCTGACCGACGGCTCAATATCTATTAGATCTGCTAATGACTGACCGATGACTCAAAATCTACTAGAACGGCTAATAATGGCTGACCGACGGCTCAAAATCTACTAGATCGGCTAGTAATGGTTGACCGATGGCTCAAAATCTACTAGAGCGGCCAATAATGGTGACCGACGGCTCAAAATCTACTACATCGGCTAGTAATGCCTGACCGACGCTAGTTACTAGATCGGCTACAGTAATGGTTGACCGATAGCTCAAAATGTACTAGAGCGGCCAATAATGGTGACCGACGGCTCAAAATCTACTACATCCTAGAACGCCTGACCCACGGTAAGTACGAGAGATCGGCTAGTAATGGTTGACCGATAGCTCAAAATCTACTATAGCCGCTAATAATGGCTGACCGACGGCTCAAAATCTACTAGATCGGCTAGTAATGGCTAACCGACGGCTCAAAATCTACTAGATCGGCTAGTAATGGTTGACCGATGGCTCAAAATCTACTAGAGCGGCCAATAATGGTGACCGACGGCTCAAAATCTACTACATCGGCTAGTAATGCCTGACCGACGGCTCAAAATCTACTAGATCGGCTAGTAATGGTTGCCCGATAGCTCAAAATCTACTATAGCCGCTAATAATGGCTGACCGACGACTCAAAATCTACTAGATCGGCTAGTAATGGCTAACCGACGGCTCAAAATCTACTAGATCGGCTAGTAATGGTTGACCGATGGCTCAAAATCTACTAGAGCGGCCAATAATGGTGACCGACGGCTCAAAATCTACTACATCGGCTAGTAATGCCTGACCGACGGCTCAAAATCTGACTAGCATTGTCAGCTGGTTGCCCGATAGCTCAAAATCTACTAGCGCCCTAGTGGCTGACCGACGCTCAAAACTACACATCCGGCTAGTAATGCCTGACCGACGCCTCAAAATCTACTAGGATCAAAAACAACCCCCAAACCCCAAAAACCAGCCCCAACCCAGGCTAGTAATGGTTGACCGATAGCTCAAAATCTACTAGAGCGGCCAATAATGGTGACCGACGGCTCAAAATCTACTACATCAGCTAGTAATGCCTGACCGACGGCTCAAAATCTACTAGATCGGCTAGTAATGGTTGACCGATAGCTCAAAATCTACTATAGCCGCTAATAATGGCTGACCGACGGCTCAAAATCTACTCGATTGGCTAGTAATGGCTGACCGACGGCTCAAAATCTACTAGATTGGCTCAGCGGTTGCCGATGGCTCAGTCTTACTGAGCGGCCAATAAGTTGGCCAAACTCACCGTAAGAATCAGACATCGGCTAAACGCCACCACGCTCAAAATCTACTAGATCGGCTAGCAATAGTTGACCGATAGCTCAAAATCTACTATAGCGGCCAATAATGGGACCGACGGCTCAAAATTTCACTAATAATGGCTGACCGACGGCTCAAAATCTCTTGTGGTGTTGGTTGCGCGCCCGCCGCAAAGCTCCGCGCTCAAAATCTACTCGATTGGCTAGTAATGGCTGACCGACGGCTCAAAATCTACTAGATTGGCTAGTAATGGTTGACCGATGGCTCAAAATCTACTAGAGCGGCTAATAATGGCTGACCGATGGCTCAAAATCCACTAGATTGGTTAGTAAGGCCAAAGATTTATGAAACTCGGACTCAAATTGTAGGCCAAGAAAATGACTTACGACATTTTTTTTCGAAAGTTCGGTTGAAACTGGTCACATTTTACTCGTCTAGATTAACATTGTGAAAATTGAAAAGATAACAGAACGCTGGAGCTTGCACTGGATGAACCTACAATACTTTTTGTTGTTCGCAGAAATGTAACAATTTTGTTTGCTTTTTCACAGGTGTTAAATCAAATGTAGATTTAACACTTCAACTTGACTCTTGTAGGTAGCATTAAAAATAATCAAATTACTGCTAAAATACAATATTCAGGCGCACAGGCTGTCTTGAAAATTGAACTGAATTACTGAAACGATTACCAAGTTAAAGTTGATAATACAATTTTGCGTGATCGTTTCATAACTAAAAGTGGTATCGCATCGATTTTTCCTCGCGAAATTGCTTTTAGGGCAATATGACAAAATAAGCGAGTGCTAATTAATATCACACACATGTTCTGTTAAAAAATGAGTTATAAGGAAAGGTAGTAGAAAGTAAAATTTGGGCTGATTTTCGTTAAAATGTAGTTTTGAGCGTATGTACATTTTGTATCATGAGCTGTAATAATTACTTCTACTATGCAATCCCACCACAGGATTTACGCACCATTAACGCTTCACACAAATATAACCAGTTACTATTATAGTGAAGACAAAAAAGTGTAAAATCAGGACTGTGCTTCAACACGAGTCTAGTATTAAACCCCTTATTCCATTGTAGGAAGAGGCCCGAGAGATATATATTTTACTGCCTAGTCATGCTCCGGTTCACGTCTTACTGGGAATATTTTAGCCAAATCGGTCTACACAAATTACCAAGTTACAGGTGGTGAAAACAATATCCGTACAGGCTTTAGTGCGAAATTCGGAATTGTTTTACACTACCAGCGGTGATGCATTCAGATGTATACATGCAACATAAACATATGTCCGCATTCGCCAATATATTTCCAAGCATACTTGTTTAAACAATATTTCGCTAATTTGTCGGTAATTAATTTAAAGAAATTTATAAAGTCAAGATAAAGAAATTGAATAAAAATGAAAGTTTAAGAAATTGTGTTAATGTGAGGCAGCGTAAATTACGAAAATGCGTTAACTAACTATGCATAGGAGATATAAGCATAAATATGACTAGACAAAAAGGTAACCATTTTATTTTTGTGTTTTCTTGCTTAAGCCAGATAATGTGATTTCGGAATTAATGTGCGTAGGGACTTAGGGTGTACACTTAATAGCAATAATATAAGATTTACAGAAATTAAACAGCGAATGGTGGATTGGTCGTGCCGTTGAAGACAATGCTGAACATGGGTTTATTCCATCGCCGGCAAAACTTGAAAGTGTTCGCATTCAAGCTGCAACGAAAAAAGAACAAAAACTTTATGCGTTAGTTTTCTATCTATACTGTTAGGATAACTAACTAACAACACGTGATCGACTTCTGTTGTAGGAATATTTATCGGTTAACTATTACTATTTAGACGCAGTCACTAATTGTACATTTTACTTACTTGCTCGTAATTACTTGTGATCTATCAAAGGGCTCCGTAGCCTTGATTTGTTACAGAAATGTTAAAGAAACTGGCGATGGAAGTTTACCAGCTGTTTGATTCCGGTAGTTACCCATATGTCTGAAATTTTTAAGAAACATCGATAGAAACACATTCACAACACAGGCACGTTTTCCGAAGCACGAAGCCTTCTTTTAAAAGAAGTGACTGACGGTGTCAAAACTACATAGTGTGTGTGATGATTCCAGACTTTGACTACCCTATAATCGAAAAAATCCATGGAACAGTTTATTTTCGTTACTTGCTTTACTCGAAGTGTGAGCGAGTTTCCCCTTGTACCGTTGATAGGTGCTGGATCAAAGAAAACGAGTCAATCCATGTCAAGCAGATTATGTACAAGCTAAAATACCATAATTAAATCTTGTCGCAGCCTATGGGCCTGTAAAGTTTGTAGGCCAAGTGATCGTAGTTGCGTATCATAATAATTCAACGAGGACATTGCAAAAACAAGCTTCGTTGCTCGGTGTTGCACACTTTGCAATAGTTTAATGTCGCGGACTACATACGAGTTCCACACCGATGTGGTGTATTATACATGAGAACGAACAAGGCAAAGACTTTCTTCGGCATGACACCAAAACTTTGTTTGCTAACTGCATACTTAAATTAGCTGAATAGAATACTTTTCAGCAGTGCTGCGCAAAACTTTAGATCATAGGAAATAAGGACACTCAGATCATTGACACAGACTGTATTTTCAAGCTGATTGTTATTGATATAATACTGGGGCTTCTCAGATGTTCTACGAAAACGCACATAATCACAGATATTTGTTGCAAGAACACACCATTAAGATCATTTTGCAATGAAGAGCTATTTTGAATGTATACGTCGGGCAAGCCTAGCATTTCCCGCAAACTTTCAAACATATCAAGAACAATATTAGTCGATATCATCAATGTAAAAAAACTAGGTCCAATAACTTAACCTTGAATGACGCCACCCGGTAAAGTGGTCGAATCTGCAAGATTTCCTGACACAGATACTTGATGTGATCTACCACTCAAGAAGGACGCCTGCCATTACAATAACGGTCCACTTATCGTATAAGCTTCTAGTTTAGCTAATATTTGATTATGCGGGACTGTGTCAAAAGTTTTTCCGACGTCGAGGTAGACATTGCCAGCATTATCACCTTTGTTGACACATTGTATAACAAATTTTATAAAATTTGGCAATTCTAACTCCGTAGTTTTCCCAGCCGTAAAACCAAACTATGTCCAACTTAATAAATCGTTTGAGCGTACATATATCACATTTAGTTATATTGAATAATTTTACAACCTCTGTGCAATAGCGCCAAGTCAAACTTATAGGTCTATAGGTTTCAACTGACTGCTTGGACATTTTTTAAAAAACAGGAATAACCAAAGCTTTACGCCAGTGAGCGGGCACTATGCTTTGAGTTAAGCAATGTTGAAACAGCTGGCAAAGCGGCTTAGATAAAAAAACTGAATATTTGATTAACAATATGTTAGCTATATCATTAGGACCCTAGTTATATTTATTAGTTAGCTAAAATGTTTTTATTTCCTATATATTGATGGGCTATAAGTGAGTAATATTTATATTATTTTATACATTTATATAAGTTAATTCAACCGTTGATATTAAATGCATTTTTATCTAATTCAATCATATATACTTGAAACCAAATTCAGAGAAAATCTGAAATTCCGAGAGGTCCATAAACGGCAAAAAATATGGAATGATAAATTATATCAATTGAAGCTTCCTCTTAAATTATTACTTGGTATAGATTATGGAGAAATGCGTGTGCAATAATTAATCAACACGTTCAGAACTAACAAGCAAATCCACCCCGCGTTATGATAGTTCTGAAGATATACGTTAGCGTTGATCGTGTAATTTTAGTTTCGTGTTTCATTTTATAAATGTGAAATAAGTTAGATACAGAAGTTGAACTTGTTAAAAATATATGTATAACTCTTAAGTGTCCAGGATCCGTCGGCTAGGAAGTTAGATGGTTTCGGTGGAAGTGTACAACGTGGAAATTTGTAGAAGCTTCCAATTTTCCTCAATGTGATAAAATTTTTCTCCGATTTCTGTCGATATTTTTCAGTTTTACTAAAATTTTTTAAATTTTTGCCAATTTTCCAAAATGCTCCGGTCACCTACGGAGCGTGATGAAGTCAGTGTGGCTCGGGTAGGGTCTGCGACCGTTAGGGGCGTAGCATCTCTACCTATATATGTACACTTATGATGAAATCTTTTTATTTTCGTTGCATGAAATATATTTGCACTATTTGTAAAACTGTTACGTAAACAATAACATGCTAATATTTGCGTATGAAACTTATACTATAATACAATTTCATAAACTGTACTTATATACACTGTTTTAAAAAGCTATAGCTTTAATTCATACTATACAGAATATACGATATTCTGGACTATATATTTATATATAGAATATGAATATTGTTAAATCATCTGTGATACTGATCAAATTCTACATGCTGAGATTACATTGGAAAAGTCTTGCAGGAAGGCCTTAGCAAAGAATGCAACAAACCATGATATACTTGACAAGATGCTGCCAGGTTCAAACAGGGCCGATACTGAGCAGGACACGTCGACACCACAAACTCCTTCTACTGACGTTGATGGAAGTAAAAAATGTTTATAATTAATAAATATGTTTGAAATGTTATCCAAAATTATGTGACAATAAGTTTTAATGTACACATTACTTGAAATCGCTTTATATTCTTAATTGAACACTAAAACGCATGAAACATTGATTTACGCCAATTGTAAGATAAGTTGTGTTATGTTTACATGTTGTTCACCTAAATTTATTCCCTCTTAATTGTATAGTATGAACAACGATAAAAATTCACTAATGCATCATGGCATTAAACAACACACGGGATAAAGTTATTTACACTTAAAGACTTTGACAGGCATTGTAAAGTTTTGTTTAACCTCATTCATCAATCATGCACTTGTTGAGCGGTTGGCAGCATGTTCGTTAAAGCGATGCGCTATGACAAAATCAAACAATTTTTTCAACACTTTTCACCGTTTTCGACAATTTTCTTCAATATTTCAAGCCAAACAATTCACACAAATGTTTCATAACAGTAACAAGGATCCGATATCTGCTCCCATAAATCCCAGAAGTGTGTAAAACCGTTTATACTGGACTCAACGCTTATATGTGTGCATAATTTATCCTGTCCGTGACATGTTTTAGGCTATGGCTAAAATTTAGGCTAAGTGTATTGAGAACTAATATTCATAATGGTTTGCATGTTTCAGAGTGTTGCAATGTGCAGACATTAAAGAATGATAAATTATGTTTGAAGGCAATAAAACGCGGGGTTCACATTATAATATCCACAACGTTTGGAACTTATGTACAGCACACAGTGTAATGTAGACAACAGGGAATCTTAGACACCCCTATGTTTTTTGTAAATTTTTTGAATGGTAGCTAGCTAGGTGTACTGCCACTTCTTGACAGAGTCAAACACAACATGTATTCTTGCAGTTTTATTGACAGTGTGTGGCATTGTTTCATCAACGTTCATATGGCATAGATACAAATATCGATATTTTAAAGAAAACTACACAGCGCAGTTCACTAATAAACCGCATTAGCTACAGACGGTGTCCGTCATAGTTAATTCGCACCAAATTGGTGCGAAAGGGTGTGTACGACACTCAAGAAAAAATGTAGTAGCTAGAGGTGTGTGGTACATCCTCGGCAATTGATTTACTGTATAGGTGTTGCCTTGACTGTCTATACGGTATGGTCACGACTACAGAGGGACAAAAGTTTCAATCAGTGGGGACATTATAACGTGAACGCCGCATAAATGGCGGCCACAAAGCCTTTCAAAAAACTGTGCGTATATATTACAAGATGTGTTTATTAAAATGCTGAAGTAATACAAATGTGTAAAGTAATAAAGTGTAACAAAAATCTCGAAATATCAGAATTTTTCATATAAATTTGTAAAGTGATCACTGAGGTTTACCTTTATATAAAACTTTGAGATTTAGCAAATAATCAAACAAAAAGTATTTTGAAATGATGATGAAATACTGTTATACTGATTTTCCTGACACGTCGTTCCATTGTATACAAATTGTAACAGCTTAGGGCTGTGGATTCTGAGACAGTAGCATTCCTCTGCATAGAAATACAGACGTAGTCTTACATCATGTAAGGACCTATTCCAAAGTTAGTGCTTAGGCTTATAATATCAAGAACGATATGGCTGGGTTTCACCAAGGGTCCATAATAGTTTCATCTGCACCGTCTCCAGGTTTAGTTTAGTAATTTTAATGCGAAAAAATATTCTTATATTGTAATTTTTTTCAAGATGAAAGCGACGACCCCAACAAATCCAAAGGGAAAAGGCAGTCGAAAGAACAGAAATCGCCAAAACAGCCTAAGCCAGTAAAGGTGAGACTGCTTTGCATTGGCTGTAAAATCTAAAACTGTTATACAGACGGCTCAGATGTGATGTTGTTCTCAAAAACGATAGAACAGTATAATTCATCGTTCTAATACGTCGTTACACTTTGCAGAATATATAATTTACAAACATAGCATAAACACTTTGAATTTACATTTATTCATTCCAATTACATGGTTTAGATGTCCGATACCGTTAAAGGGCTGAGTAAAAAGCACTTCTACGTTTAAATAGGTATCGCATCCCATCCCACCTCATCGAAAGTCACGTCTATCCATTTCAATGAATTGTTTGCGATGCAGTCAAATGGCAAAGTAAAAAGCACTGGTTAGTTGAAAAAGGGATCAATGCGCATCGCATCTTCACTACCTCAACCCACCCCATCTAAAATCTCGTTTATCCAGCCCAATTAATCGTTTTATTTTACATGTGCGATACAGTAATAAGCCATAGTAAAAAAGCGCTTCGTAGTTTAAACAGGGATCGTATACGCATCGCATCCCCACTACCCCACCCCATCCCATCGAACATTGCGTTTCTTCGTTCCAATGAATTGTTTTAGATGTCCGATACAGTAAAACAGCATAGTAAAAAGCACTTCTTACTTTAAAAAGGTATCGTATCACATCTCCATTACCCCATCCCATCAAATCAAAAATATCGTTTATCCATTCCAATGAATTGTTGTAGATGTCCAATATAGTTAAAAGGTATTGCAAAAAGCACTTGTTATATTAAAAAGGATCGTATGCGCATGGCATATCTACTACCCACCTTATTCCATCGGAAATCGCGTTTATCCGTACCCATGAATTATTTTGTATGTCCGATGCACTAAAAAGCAGTTCTTAATTTAAAAATGGATCGTATCGCATCCCCACTACCCCATCCCACCCCATCCAAAATCACGTCTACCCATTCCGACCAATTGTTTTAGATATTCGATACAGTAAAAAACATAGTAAAAAGCACTTACTTTAAAAAGGTATCGCATCTCCACTACGCCACTCCAACAAATCGAAAATTACGTTTATTCATTCCAACGAATTGTTTTAGGTGTCCGATACAGTAAAAAGGCAGAGTAAAAGCACTTCTTAGATTAAAAAGGTATCGCATCGCATCACATCTCCGCTACCCCGTGCCATCGACAATCACGTTCATCCATAGCAATAAATTGCTTTAGATGTTCGATACAGTTAAAAGACACAGTAAAAAGCGCTTCTTAGTTTAAACAGATATCGTATGCGCATCGCATTTCCAACACCTCACACCATCCCATTAAAAATCGTGTTTATCTATTCCTATGAATTGTTTTAGATGTCCGATACAATAAAAAAGCGTAGTAAAAAGCAATTCTTAGATTATAAAGGATCGCATGCGCATCGCATCAGCACTACCCACCCCATCCCATCGAAAATCGCGTTTCTTCGTTCCAATGAATTGATTTATATGGCCGATACAGTTAAAAGGCATAGTAAAAAGCACTTCTTAGATTAAAAAGGATCGCATGCACATCGAATCTCCATTGCACACCCCATTTCATCGGAAACCGCGTTTCTCCATTCCCACGAATTGTTTTATATGTCCGATGCAGTAATTTCCTTTAAAAACTAAACAATCGTATTGCACTTAATTACATTTTGGTTAATATAATAATATACACTAATATAATTTTGATTCATCGACGAACACCATGATTAGACAATTAAGAACGTTATTGTATTAGCAAGAATCAGTCAAAATAAAAACCCGACCGGCCCGGAATTCTATATTAGCGATCCACTGCAGCATAGTGAACACTGACAAAAGCAATACAGTATTATAGAGTACGCTGAGCGGTAGTGATTGGATAAAATATATCTTGTGACTTATGTTGAACCGCGATTGGCTGAGCGTCAACAGCTGATTTTTATACAACCAATCAATATCGAGTGGGAAACATACTGCTTACTGCTTTCATATTGGTTTCGTGGTTTACAGGTTTTTTTCATTAATATAGAGGATTGCGTTTTTATACTAGTAACTCTATCGACATTGGAGAACGTAGTGAAGCATAGGTACACCTACGCCTTTTCCGTACACAGCCAATGGGCTGTCGATTGCATGCGTCGATATGCTACATGTGGATGTCACACAATACCGCACAAGTTTGAACAAAACTAACACGGTCAATACATTTCCCATGCCCCAAAACTGCCAAGTGCAAGCTATCAGCAACTAACAGGTCGTAACAGTAAAATTAGGAATTTTGGGACAATGAACCGTGGCGGCTTCATACCCCCGTACCTATAGAACCATGGATTGCAGAGCAAAATCAGCACCAGCAATGAGTTTGACAAGCCCGAAACCCCCAAGTATAACTTTGCAGCCGCTCAGGACATCAGAACAAATTTTCGAATTTTGGGTCGAGGAACCACGAGGGTGCTATACCTAAAACCCATAACTCCCGAACCGGAGCCTTAATCGAAAAACAAAAAATAGGCTTCAGCATTTATCATTTTACTATGAAATAAAACATACCACAGAAAAAAAATTCGAAAGTTAAGATAAAAATAACGTTACTTCCGTAAAGGGTACTAAAATGGGGTAAACCCCCAGTTTGACTTTTGACCCCGGACCATGGGGGTACCATACCCCCGTACCCATAGAACCATGGGTCGCAGAGTAAAACTAACAACGGCAATGAGTTTCCCATACCCGAAAACCGCAAAGTGAAACTTTTCAACCTCCCAGGACGTCACCACAAGGAGGGTGCCATACCTCAAACTCTATAACTACAAAACCGGAGCTTTAATCGAAAAACAAAAAAGAGACATTTATCATTTTACTATAAAATAGATCCATCCAGAGAAATAATTCGAAAGTTAAGATAAAAATAACCTTGCTTCCGTCAAGGGTACTAAAAGGGGGTAAAATTGGGCAAAAACTACATTTTGACCCCTCACCCCGGAACCAGACCCCCAAATCAAAATAACGGTAGCGGATGTACACTGTAAATCAACTATGCCGGTTCGAATGAGCCCAAGATCATGAAAAGCGGTTAAGTCGTTCCCGAGTTGTGGCCAATCACACAGACACAGAATTTAAAAGGTTTCATCCCTGCAACACACAATCTTCACTACGTTTCACTACGTTCTGATTAACAACTGGTTGAAATTGTTACATAAGAGAAGTGGCATATCTAGAGAGGGCCGGGATAAGAGGCCCGCTCCCCCACCCCAAACAAACATATCAAGGCAAAATTTATTAAGGAAACAGGCCAAAAATTACTAAGGTATAAATTTTGCAAATTTTTCCAGATTTTTACCAATTTTCCCCCGATTTTCTGCAGTTATTCCCAGTTTTTTCTTATTTTGCCTCGATTTTGGTGTATTTTGACAAAATTTTCCAAGCGCCTCGGGCGCGCGAAGGGAGTTTGGATTGCGGGGTGATGCGACCCCCAATTGGAAACCTGGCTACGATCCTGCATATGGGCAATCGTCTGATGCTATTTTAGTTTTAGTGTTTGTTACAACTGTGATGACCACGTTTACGAAGTTGTCCAAATTGAAACCCCATTGATTGTGGCTAGAAGCGTGACAGTATCGTCATAATAGGGTTTACGAGCTCATCTCCAACAGGCACCTTCCTCATGCGCTATTTTTAATTTCAAAAATTATTTTATTTAAAACCTGATTAATTTAATTGTTAAGTAAATCAGTAATAAACCAGTACTTAATTTCATTGTTATCGGCATATATTTTTCAGCGGTACTAAGCCTTTAAACCCAACGGTCACAGCTGAGCATCTAGTTACGGCCTGGTCAAGCGTATTGTAGCAAGTACAGGGTAATGTGTTTTGAATTTTTGAATAGTTCAATTACAGTATTAAATTGAAAGTTCAACTACTAAAACGGGGTAAAATTGATATTTTATGATATTGATATTTTGTGTATTATAATAACCGTTAATCACGAGTTCTTAGTCATGATGAAATATTACATAATTAGCAGTTCCGGACATGCTGTTTGTTAAATGCTGAATCCAAACTGCTTCCATCATGCTTCGCTTTGTTTCCGTCAGGTGTTCGGACTCGAGCGATCGGATTTTGTAAAATACATCACGTCAGACAGTGATACGTTTGTGCAGTTTCAATGAGTTATTAAACAGCCTGACAAACTTGAAAAGATGATATGTTTTTGTTTTAGCCTGTAATTCCTCCGCCGTACGAGATTGTTCCAGTAATGCGCCCGTTTGTTTTCGTTGGGCCATCACTAAAGGGCTATGAAGTAACGGACATGATGCAAAAGGCTGTATTCGATTATCTAAGAAATCATTTCGAAGGAAGGTTGGTTATTGTAAATTCTTGGCCCCTTTTTAAAACAAATACACAGTATAATTTTCAACCAATATATACATTTTATTTAATGCTGCAATACAAATCGGTGGATATTGCTAAAATATTTTATGCAATTTCATCACAACACTGAACTCAAAAGATTAACAATATGATATCGTCGCTAATTTTCTTCTATGCCGACAAAAATCGAGCAGACTTTTAAAACAAATATTTTTTTCTATTTGTGTCAAAATATTACATAGTCAAAGATTGGGAGAGAATTGTACGACAATTTTTATTACATAAACACTGAGTTAACTGATCTTTTAGGTAAAACTACTGTGGCTACACTGCAAAATTTGGCGTCAAGTCTGACAACCTGCAGACAAATTAAAATGTCATATAAACATCGGAATAAGTAATCACTTCCGAAAAATAACCCACCTTGGCTACCTTTTGACGCAAAACCAGACTATCCACAAATATAGTTGAATTTAGAACCTTTAATAGCAATCTTTCATTAGCTTGGCTGCAAAATCCCATTTTGACAGTGTCGATTCGTCTTACATTGGATTCAAACTGTCTGGCTTAGGAAAATCTAGCAAGTGCGTTTTCAGATTAAAGCCTGCACATTTTCAAAATTGGCTATACAAGTGTATCAGTTTCGTAAAATTGGAAGAGCATCAATTTCTTTTTATAGTCACAAAATTTCTGTCGAAGATTTTCTAATAGAGGCACAGCGTCTACAGCAATTTTTTAAAGTTACACAGCTTCAGTAACAGTTTATCTAAAAGTGACACAGCCTCTGTGGCAGTTTTTCTAAACGTGGCATAATTTTCGTAGTATTTTTTGTAAAAGCTACACAGACTCTGTAACAGTGTTTTAAAAAAGATTGCCACAATGTGCGGCGCCTGCACAGTACTTCTGGGAATGTGGTATTATAATAACTGAGCAAATATAATAATCACAAGCTTGCGCATATTTTGCGCTACGAAAAACCCTGTTATGTAAAAATTTGATAGAGTTTAACCCTTTCATGCCCGAATTAATTTGTGTATCGTGCAATGTTTGACAAACTCAAGCCCGCGCCACCGATCGAACGCGAAACGCACGGACGAAACTTGTGTACGCAAACCACTGAGCTATCTGAGAGCTGTTGCTCGGTTCCTTAAGGAACCTCACAATGCAAGCGAATAACAACGCACGTTCAAACGTACGACATACGACATACTCAGTAAACACAACGAGTCGCAATGTGCGTTGGGTCCATTAGGGCCAAGTGGGCATGAGAGGGTTAGTTATGCGATAGGTTAATTTTTAATTAACCCTTTCATGCCCGAATTAATTTGTGTATCGTGCAATGTTTGACAAACTCAAGCCCGCGCCACCGATCGAACGCGAAACGCACGGACGAAACTTGTGTACGCAAACCACTGAGCTATCTGAGAGCTGTTGCTCGGTTCCTTAAGGAACCTCACAATGCAAGCGAATAACAACGCACGTTCAAACGTACGACATACGACATACTCAGTAAACACAACGAGTCGCAATGTGCGTTGGGTCCATTTGGGCCTAGTGGGCATGAGAGGGTTAAGTTTGCAAAAGTTTTAGATATAACAACAATCTTTTCAGAATAATTATAACGCGAGTATCGTGCGATATTTCATTGGCTAAAAAATCTCTTCTCAGTAATGCAAATAAACGCCATGAGCAGTTTAGTAAGTTGGTTTTGATAGCATCAATAAAATTGTAACTACTAATCATTTTATTTCCAAAAATTAATCGCATTTACTAACTCTGTGGTAAGTAACACAAAGATGGTATAACGGATGAGTATGCCACTTCTCAACAGTCCAGTGTTAATCCATATGTATCTGATGACACGGCCGCTTTCAACCTTGCTTAGTCCGACACTCCGAGGTACCCTCTATAAAACAAAAGAAGGTATAACGGATGAGTATGCCACTTCTCAGCAGTCCAGTGTTAATCCATATGTATCTGATGACACGGCCGCTTTCAACCTTGCTTAGTCCGACACTCCGAGGTACCCTCTATAAAACAAAAGATGGTATAACGGATGAGTATGCCACTTCTCAGCAGTCCAGTGTTAATCCATATGTATCTGATGACACGGCCGCTTTCAACCTTGCTTAGTCCGAGACTCCGAGGTACCCTCTATAAAACATTTTGTAAGTGGCGTTCTCGCCATTAATGAGGAGCGGTAAGGTCGAAAACACCCGTGTCATCTGCCTCTTCAATATAAATCCCTCTATCATGGAACCACCATTTACATGCACTTAAATACCAACTTAGTTGACATTTATGCAATTCCGCGACGCATCGCACATTGTCCAAGTGCACTATATCTGGTTTGATTTCACTATAATTATTGTTTTCTGTGTGGTGCCACATATGGAAGGTCGCGGTCGATTTAAACCTTACGTTTAAAAGCATAATCTACCCTAATATTGTCAATGGCTAACCCCTCCATATCCTGAGGCCGCCAAGTTTAGACATCAACCATTTTCTGGACTACGAAATCCAGTCCCCGAAGTGCATGGTGGAAGGATAGTAGCGACCTCGGTTAATTTTACATATATATATACATGATTTAATTAGGTGACGACGTTACTACCCGCTATAGCAATTGGGGTATGGTATTTGTGGTTAAACAACATGGGAGACCTGAATTTGTAGCACAGAAACATGACAGTGTAGATAAGGTAGTGAATGAACATGGTTGTTGTGCAAATTAGGTGGCCCAAGAGCGTTCTTTGAATTTAAGACGACCGTCCAAGGATGTTGGTTGCGTATTTCATGGTCATGTCGAATCCCTTCCTGGATGGTAAAGTGGAAATCAAATTAAACGTATTGTACTATAGAAAGAAAAATAGAATGTTTCATACTCTTCTCCGGAATATCACCGGCTTTTGCTTTTGTATTGAAGTATTTTTGTTTCTGCATGTTTTCGTTAGCTTATTTATTGCAGCGGTGTGCTTTTCACTTTTCCACCAATATATATCATAGCTGTCCAAGTTAAGTCGGATCAGGCATTACATGATTCCAGCACGGGGGTAGGAGGTCGGCGGGGAAATATCTTAAGGTAAAAAATTCTTCAAGTTATTAGAAACTCATAGTTTTCCTCAATTTTTCCCAATTTTTCCACATTATTTGCTAAATATTTCTCCAAGTTTTGCCTATTTGTGCCAATTTTCCCACATTTTCCTAAACTTTGGGAATTTTCGCCACTTCAAAACGTAGGAATGGGGTGCGCGGCCTCAGAGGGGTAGGATCTTGCGAGGTAGTCCGGCATTGTATAAATTCCTCATGGATATATAAAGTATTGCTTCTCAGAAATTATTGGAAGTATCGACAAATCCAGTCAACAGAACCAAAATCGTATACCACACAGTCACTCACTATACGGCATCCATCTCCATCATTAACATTACTCCGTAATTACTCGCTAACTAGAACTAAATATATATTTGCAATTTGACACCCTTTTTTAACAAAAACAACCTAAATCTAATGCCTGTATATATTACAAGCATTCTTTGCATCTCTTCATTTCTAGTAAGTTATATTCCCATATGTTTGTACAGCTAGATCGAGCAAGGTTTCCCGTAGTGGCTTTGTATCTCCGCGCTGCACTACAATCAAGGAATGGAAACTTTACACCAGACTTCAGGGTCCTGTATTTTTTACCTGGTGAAATTAGTTTGCAGATCACAGAAATACATTTATGTAATTGTTTCCCACGTGCTCAGCCGTGGAGTCATGCGCAAATAATTGAAGCTATATAGGGCATTCATTTTCAACTCTGAGTTGCTTGCACGTTTCATTTAGAAATTCTCTGCGCGCTCACTGTGTTCATTAGTTATGTATAACTTACATATTACATTTATAATTTTATAATTTCATACTAATTATTGAACTTACCGTGTTACGTTAAGGTTAAGCATTCTGTTCACTCATGTTCAAAAAATCTAACATTTTATTATGTGGAGTGCTGTATAGAGAGATCTTCAGTTTTGTTATATTGCCTACATAACCATATGATGGCCATTGAAGTGCTACAGGTGTATAATATTGCAATCGTGGGACTTTAAACTTTCTTTGGCAACTGAATTTGGTAGAACGACATGACTACTAAATGAAGTGTGGTCATGCTAGCTTCGTTTTCCTTATCTTTTTTGCGTGTTACTAACCTAGTGTTTACTACTACTGGAGCTGGTTTTACTTTAGAAGTATCCAGTGAAGAAATCACAAAGGACAATATGCTAAATTGGATAACAAAATTAGCCTAAATCTAGCAATAGATCAACCTATTTAACCCGGAAACTAACCCTTTTTTAATGGAACGTACGTTTGTTTGTCAAATAAGCAAGCGTAAACTATCCGGCGTAGTATGTAGTCGGAGGCGAATCTGGTCCTTTTTTATCGCCGGCTATTCTAAACTCTATGGCTCTATTCACGAAACATAGTTTAAGGTTTTCTACTGAAACGCAAATCTTATTACAGAGGTTAAAGTTTATGCTCAAAGTTTGAGCTGATTTTTTATCAAATCATTATCAAATGTTGAGTGTAATTTTTATAATGGAAAAATATGGCTAACAATGCTGCTTCTTCAAAATTTGAGCTCATTTCTATTTCTTTGACCTGATTGGCTAAGTAAATGTGCTAGAAAAGCCTGGACAGTGTTCCTACGATCAAATTCACTAATAATTTAAAAATAATGCTTTCAAAATTTGATCAAAATTTGTGCTCAAAATTAGGGCAAAAATTTTGACATATGAACCCAGCTTTATATTTTGCTTTTTTATTAGTGTTGTCCGTATCATATAGTTGGTATTTACAGATCAAGTTCAAGCCGAAATGGATCGCATTTTTGAGCTGTCTCGTTCGATGCAGTTGCTCGTTCTCGACTGCGATACAATTAACCATCCGACGCAATTGCATAAGACGTCCCTACACGCTTTTGTCATCTATATCAAAATCAGTGTGAACAAAGTTCTACAGGTGTATTATTCGTTTTTTCTTCAGCACAAATATATAAGCTCATTACTTGTGATACAAGAGTTTTAGCCAAAAAATATATTGTCAAAATTCGGTATTTGGGTAAATTTTAAAACAATACTGCAAAATATATTCGATCAAAAATCATTTGCATATAATTTTTGATACTTTCGTAGTCGAAATTGACAGCTGACTTACCAATATACTGTACTAATTTTTTTACAAAAAGTAGATGAGTTCATAACGAATAATTCAATGGTGTAAACTTCATATAATTTTGTATTCTTATGAATGAGTTGGATGTTAGAACCACTACAAATTATAACGGCTGTTCCAGTAATTTCTTAAGTGAATATAATATTATATTCATAGGTATTATGAAACAGGTTGAGAAAAAACTAAGAGACCTCGAAATACCAATTTTTCTGTAATTTTTCGTGGAAATAATACTTCAAACACCTCTTAGAAATTTTGGTCGGAAAATTAAAATACCGCGTTAGAATGTTTGAATATCAGTTTAATCAGCAGATAAGAAATTAATAAGTCTGTCTATTTAAGCTAAGATTATTATTTTATTTCAGTTTAAAAATTTGCACAAGATATCTAAAACGAAATATTAGGTTTCAAACCTGAGCACTAAAAATTATTATATATTTTTATAAGACAAAAATTAAACCTTAATTGTTTGTAATATTAAATTTCTTCTCTTATATGACTTACCAAGGCATCGATAAATTTTATTTTGTGTTTCTTTTGCAGAGGCTGATTAAATCTCGAGGTAAATCCCAAGCCAAACATATGAGTGTTCAAATGGCAGCGTCGGAGAAGCTAAAACAGTGTGACGAAGTATTTCCGGTATGTACTAAATAGGTTAATATCGCTATTGGTACACATCAATTGACCTGACACTTGACTAGATATTCCGCTGAAACCGTTGTGCCATATGCATCTGCTGTCCGAAATGTACCCAGCTAAAACAAACTATTCCACTGCCATACTCAACAGTAGCTAACTTATGCATTTGTAGATTTTGGTAGCTGAACTTCGCGGATGCAACCTGTAACAACGTGCCGTTTGATCAAACAGTTACCATAAGATTGGTAATGCAGTTATGTTAAATCGTAGTTTATTTGTTGCATAATAGAAATTTTTAACCCGTGCGTCCACATTAGGTGCGTGCACCAGGGTCGTCTTACTGTCAAGTCAGCCATTAACACCCTAAATTTTCTTCCTTGCAATAATCGCTTATATCTAACACAAAAACCTGTTACTTGTGATCAAAATTACAACCAGGTAGGCAAAGCTAGCTACAAATAGGCCAAATTTAATCGCAGGTAAAAAAATTACCTGCGTTTAGTGGAAAATTACACGCAGATAAGACCAGGTGATCGTCACGTAAGTAAAACTTATCTGTAGGTAGGGCAAAATTACCAGCGGGTAAAAAAATTATCTTTACTAGGTAAGGTAAAATTTGCCGTAGGTAGTATAAAATACTTGCAGGTATAAATATTACTGGAAGAAACAATATATCTAACTCGAGAGTAAATGTGTATACCCGCGAGCAAAATATGCTCCGAGGTAATTTTTTACTCTTATCGCAACCCCCATTTAAGAATGTGAAAGTTGAGGGTAAGGGTATTGGTAGAAGGAAAATTACTCCCAGGTAGAAATTATCTGAGAGCAATATTTAAACTGCTGGCCTAATTATGATAAATGAAGATCTAAAATAATTCATATAAATGAAGTTTAAAATTGAAATAATTAAGCTTAAAACTTTAAAACTTAACGATAACATTGCCGTATACAATGTCGCTATTTTAGGGTTGCGTTTGCTACAAAGATAATAATAGCATATTTGTGCTTAAACGTTTGGTATCATTAAGGAAGCTTAATACTAAATATCAAAATTTTGTTAAATGTTTTCAATAAGTATAATTATGCTACAAAAATGGCGAAATTACGTTGGGTTTTTATTGAAGATAAAACAATGCAAATATGTATTAAGCATAAGCATTTTCTGTGCGTCTTTTGTATAGTATGGTTGAGATTGCGCGATGGAGGTATGAACAAAAACAGAACTGATATTTATCGTTTCTCAAATTCAATCTCTTAGGAAAGACATGTGCTCTAGGAACGACAGCTAATATTATGGCATAATTTGGAAATTTTGCAAACTATTTTGCTGCTGTTTAAGTATTCAAAAATATGTGGATATGATGAAATCAATCAATGTCGGCGAAACACAAACTAAAGCTAATGTTTTAAACGGCTGTGAATATTGCTGTTTAAAATCAAACATAGAAACTGGCGAAAACTCATTTATATACGTATTCCCAACTACCGTCTGTAGTTGGACTTTGTGTCGTTTAAATAAGATCTCACATAACTACTGCAAATATTTAGTGACATATATTTTGTGGTAACATTACGTAACAGGGAAAAGCCTGTTCTATTTCCCCCAAGGCTCAAAATATGCTTCTCGATGTGGTCTACTATTTAGCACAGAATCCTTGAAATTTACCCACACTAAAAACGGTCAATTTTCAACAAATTTACGTTATACAACACGCAAGCATTACTTATAACAATTGTAGCTCTAGAACAGATAAGCTATTTTTACTGAAATTACTTTTAATAAATAAGGGTTCTGGGTGTATGTGAGGGAGTATACATGTTGTTGTGAGTGCTTCCGTTCAGGAATGAGAACAAAAGGATCATTTTTCAGAGCAAAAGTCTGCTAAAAAATTATTTCCGATTTTTTGTATCGCTGGTGTCAAATTAGACGTAATGTGAAATCTCCAGTTTTTAATATCATCAGATCAGGGTTGTCATGGGAATTGATTTTAAATTCCCATCCTATCCCATTCCCAAGAAAATTTCCGTTGGAATATCCATGGGAATTGTCATGGAGTCCTTTTTGTGGCTAGTCCATCGAATTTTGTTGGGAAGATTAAGTTATAGAAGATATCAAATCTACGTGCAGGATATGATATGAATTTTTGTCAAAAGACTATCTTATCGACTCATCAATGCTTTATTGAATAAAACAAAAGGCTAACCTGAAATTTAAATCTACTGACAGAACTAGTGTTACGTTAGAAATAAATTGAAATGAGAAACGTTAACATCATGGCTGCTTTCTGCAAGTGTTTCCTCGGCTCCTAGTAGTGTGTTTTCCCAAGAGATATGTTTGTAACTTGGGGACATGTTGCCATGAGATGTGTTAGTGTCATGGTTGCTAGTCTCAAGAACAACTTGCGTGGGGCTACATGGGAGGAAATCCTAGACTTACGGTTGGGCTTAGTTTATGGAGAAAGGCAGTGTGTACATGCGATACAATATGAATTTGGTCTCTGGCTGTATGTGTAAAATGTTGAGATTGCTGTATTCAGTCCACGCTTGTCACTAACATATTTAGCACGCGGTACGTTGAAATACAAGTAGTCAGTACATTATATATTTATCACAGCCTTTAAACCTGATTTAATATTTTCGTTGCTTTAAATAGGCCTGCCTTCGTTCAAATGTGGTCACTATACCCACTGTTATAGAGTTCTAAACCAGCCCAATCTAGAGTCAGGTTCTTTTGAAATTTGTGTACCCTTGCAAAAAATATATATCACCCAAATAGATCTTCAAATTCTGCTGAAATTTTAAACAGTGACATATTGAAATTTAACTAATTACTCAGTTAAAGGGAGAGGCAGGTAATCAATGAGAAGACAATTTTTCGAAAAATTTTTGAGGCTCAGAATTTTTCCATTTTTCCTCGATATTTACCAATTTATCCCAGATTTTTGCCAATTTTCCCCGATTTTGCCAGTTTTCTTTTTGCGTAATTTCGCCAAAACTTTCCGCACGCCTTCGGGGCCAGCTGTGGGGAATAGGGAAGTTGGCTACCTCTCAGGTGGGGATCGGCGTCAACACGAGGGAGGGTTCCAAGCCACAGGGCTTGATAACACCCTCCTCTCCTCCTTCCCCTATGAGCATGCATGGCATAAACTACGGCGACACATTTCGCTTAGACCAAAAAAAGCTAAAATCTGCACATAGTGAACTTGGCAATCTTCCTTTAAATATTGCATCCGCACCATTTTCAAGTCCCTATTATGGCTCTCCTTATTGTAATTTTTTTCGTTATATCCGTCTGGTTGTGATATTATTTTCACTTTGCTGAGACTCTGAACCATATGTAAAGCCAATTACAACATTTGTTGATAATACCGCTTGGTTATGTAGGTAATGCAACATGAATTTGGTCTAATAATAGATATAACTATCACGGATCCAATTCTTAGTCTTGCCTAAAATCGTCGAATCGCCCATCGAAAGGAACAACCGACATGCCATGCGAGACTATAAATTATTTCGCTACGTCTATTCACAGAAATTTTATCGTTAAGACCAAAGGACTATGAAACCTACTAAACGTTAAGCATGTATAGACAGTAATTTGACAAAACGAAATTGTTGTGCTAATGGCCCGATGGTTTTACGGTTGTCTTACAGGTTCTGTTTTCGTTCCCTTGTATCACTTTGCCGTTTTACCTTTTTCCATTTTTCCAATACGATTGACAAAATTGTTAACAGAACTTTTAGAAAGAAACAATCTGTGCGTAGGATCTCGTGATGAATATAAACCCCTAACAATGCAAGCTGAAGGGTGTAAGGTTATATTCTAAAAACAATGGCATGGTGCACCGCTTTCCGGGCCTCTGTTCTGAGCCTCCTGCTTATTTTTACGCTAACTATAAGGCTCACATGAGGACCTCAGCTTAGACAGGGTCCAGACATGGGCTTGAAACATCAGGACGGCACAACTAGTATATAGCTAACGCCTCTCCGTTTCACTTTCGCCCGCGTTCCCATGTAACACGTTTCTAACAAGAAAAATAAAACTCATGAGCGGTATCCGATACTTATTTTTTCAACTCGTTCTTGTATGATATTTGCTTTCATTTTTGAGCACAGGCTTCCGCGCTAGAAGTGAGAAATAAGACTCTCAGCTCGTGCTCGTCTAGTCTTGGATATGCCGTAGAGCCGAGCCGAGCCACAGCCTAAGACGCGTATACGAGAGACTAGTCGAGGCTATCTTATTCAGAAAGGCTTATGCTCTTAAAAAAATTTTTCTAAAACAACAAACATAATTGTAACTGGTGATGTATAGTAGAATAATTAGCCAATAGAAATACCAGCCGAGATAACCTCGGCACGGCTTTTATAAGCTCAAAAAGCAATTACATATAGGTCGTTTGTATATTGTGTTCTTTCTTGAAACGCAAATATTTATTATTAGGAGCCTAAGGCTTGAGCCTGGATTTCCATCGGAAGAGCGGCGCTGGACATTAGTTCTCTGATAGCCGAGATGAGCCAGAGCCTAAGCCTTGCTGTGAGAACCGAGCCGAGCTTGAGCCTGACGATCTGGCTGTTTATCACTTTTGTTTCACGCTAGTTTTGAAACGCGTGAATGTAAGTAATGTATCTAAAACGCATAAACGGTATCTATTGCGCTATCACAACGCATTACAAAATGTATTGTAAATCTGTCGCTTATGAACCTGTTGAAAGTGGTAACTTACACGTTGAGAAGAAATGGCTCAAGTGTGCCTAGTTTAGGCTTAGTGGCTTTCCTGTTTTCTAACTGGAATGCCTAAAACACATTAAAGTGTCAGAAAGACAGAAATAAACCAGCAACTCATTAAGAACAGTTGCAATCATGCAGTACATATCACAACCACTGAACTCTACATTCCCAACTACGGTTGACCGTCTCCTGTACCATCCACAGTTTATATTTAATGTATGTTTGCGCAAATTTAAGTAATACACGGTTAAAGATTATTGACCAATCTTATTTATATTAAAATAAACTTTTGACAAGTCAAATTATTGGGCGCAGAACCCGCTTTACGCAGAAGTAATATTACAGATAAATTAAGGTAAGCCGATCGTTTTGTGTGATGCTAGCTTCAAAAACCAGGCAAGTACTGATATTTTGACACCGAGCAGCCATTTCCCTAGCATCATAATTAACTAGCTGCGTTTGACCAAGCCCGCATTTATAAGCGAGTTTTCAGTGCTATTTTTATTTTGTAAACTTTATATTGTCAGTCTTTGCTGAGCGAATGCGGCTGTATCATTATTGTATTCCTAGGAATATTTCGATCTTGTAATCGACGACAATCAGCTTGAAGACGCATGTGAAAAAGTTGTAGAGCTGATGGAGAAATATTGGCGTGCAACCCATCCACCGCTGAACGCGGCACCTAAACCACGTCGACCGATGATAAATAAGGCATTGCTCGGATTTTTTGCCGGTATTAATGCTGTAAGTTGGTTTTTTGAATGCAAACAATTGGTAATAACAAGAGTGCATTACAGAAGAGTATGACACTTCCGTGCACTCTAATATTAGCCCGTGTTTGAGGACGCGAACGTTTTCGGCCTGACCTCCAGTTTTAGGGGTCATCATGCACAGACCCCCAATTTTGGGAGGATCACGCGTAGCTCTAGCCGGTTTTTTGGGAGAGGTTCGGTTGAACCGGTAGCTGCTTATAAACCGACACTCCATAATACTGGGGGTCCAACTGGTGGTTTCGACCGACTCCACTAAAACTGGGGTGTCTATGCATGACGACCCCCCTTCAAAAACAATTAAAGTTTTAACACTATTACTATGATACGATGCTCTTTGGCAAAAATTATCGCCTCCTTCGTAACCACAGCTCCGGAATAACTATATTCTAAGTCCTGCGTAAATCATTATGGAGAAGTAGCTATGTGACGTGAGAGTTATCGCAATCGATGCTAATAAAGGCTGATGTTGTTTGTAATTGAATTTTTTAGTTTAGGCAAATTAGTAAACGGCTTAATTAAATTTGATTTTCAGATTTCAGATTTCAATTTTGAATTCAGATTGAAAAACATAATAGGCAGACGATCATTTTATAAGCGAGTATTCAAACAGGTCAATTTTTGGTATCAAGAAGCTGCTTATTTGTGGTAAGTTTCTGAAAATGGTGGCCCGTTTTGTTATGAAGATCAAACCGATTTTAGAAAGTGAATGAGATTCACGGCAGTAAAGACTTATCTGTGGAAGAAGTGGTGAGTTGCTAACGATGTGTAGGCTCATTTCTGCTACGATTGTTTTGATTCTTTAGCCCACTGGTCCGAGCACAATCACTCGAACACATACAATTTCGGCACCGGCTGAGCCAGTCGCAACAACAACAACAACAACCAGCAGCACAACCGGTCATCACCATAGGCGCCAGTCGCGAATGTCGTCAAAGCGCCACCACAACCAACGGGTTTCCATAGTATCCACATCGACCGGGTAAGACCTTTTGCGGTGATTTGACATTTAAATCTATATTTCAAGGCATGAACAATTCTTTGAGTGTAATTTGCAGTCTATGTATTCAGAGATTTGTACACATGTTCGTGACGAATTTCATAGAACATGAGTTTGAACTAATAGGTACCTAAATACAGGGTGCTTTACTGTGCATTGTTGTTGTGCGTATATATATAGATACCATTATATCACAACTGGTTGTAGCATCGTCAGCCATGTATTCTGATTTTGTACTCATGGCTGTCATGAGTTCAAACCAGTGCGATAAATACAGGGATAAAATCAGAATATGCAATCGTGCCTTCAAATGTCTAATGCAGCAACAAACTCGTGGGTTACATACTTGTTGAACAGCTACGTGTTATTTAGCGGAGCGAAGCTAGGCGGCTTTGTTTTCGTCAGATTGGTAAAATCGACACCGTTTGTCCGTCCGCCGAACTCCTCGATAACTATTGAGCCGATTTTAATTTTTTTGTTTGAAAGGCACAGTATCCTTCAGGTGCAAGTGATATAGTTTCTTAAAAATTTGTTTCAGTAAATTAGTAATTAACTAATTAGTTAAGCGTGTTAGCCTATTTGTAGCATTTTCAAACAAAAATTGCTCATTTTTCAATGAGTAATTAGTGTAAACCTAATATTTTTGTGTGTGTACTACATATTGCCATGCTGATTACGAATCGGGTGTTTATTGTTATGTTAATTAATGTTAAACATACTAATTAGTTAGTTAATTAGCTAATTACTAATTAATTATTAATTGCCTAATTTTTTGAACATTTTCAAAGTGCTGAGAAATAAAAAGCTGCACATGAGGTATTCTATGTCAAGATCACGAATACGAAATTTCTGAACCTTTAAAGTTTGGCCGTATATTTCGAATTAGTTAATTAATTAATTAATTAGCGAATTAGCTAATTTTGTACTAATTTTAAATCACCCCAAAATTGCTGATTTTTTGCGATCTGGGGTTTTCGATGTCGGCGATCACGAATATGTTACTTTTATAGCTGAAACATTTTATCGTATACGCTAATTACAAATGGTGGTTTGTCAAGTTTTTTTGTCTATGGTGGATTTGACATCAATTGTGTAAAACCTGATACTTGTTATAAAGTAATTAAATAATAAGTTGAAATACATGGATACATTAATAAAATATAAAATACTTTGCCTATTGCTGCGCTCCCTTTTTGTAATTTATTACGTTTACTAGTACATACAATATATATAATAATTTAGGCTTGTGGCACTGTGTAGACCTTTTCGCTAAATATTGTAGCGAAAACTGCATTATGTTTGGTTCGTACGGAAAATCCCGAACATAATAATGTTTGCCTTACTGGTGCGCTATCAGACGAATCCGGCTTGTCTTTAATAGGCAGTTGGCGAATAACGATGGTAGAAAAGAATTGTAGATAAAACTTTGTTTTATATAAAATAGAATTTCTTCAATTAAGCGATGTACGTAACGCCATAGCTATGATAATGCTAGCATAGTAAATTTAAATTCTTATTTCAACAAGTCATTTAGTATATTTTTGCACAATGTATGCTTAAATGTTGTTGAAGTATAATTCGAGTGTGATTTTGAGCATTATACAAACTTATAGAAGTCCTACAAATTTCAGTAATTTTATATATCTCTATATCCGGGGAAAATTTTATATCGTGTATATAAATTTCAAAAATAAACATATAACAAAACGGATAGAAAACAATGTACTGAATATATCAATATTTGCGATATTATACAAGATACTTCGAATATTTGTTTCTGTGAAAATTACAAGAGGGTCGCCCCAAAATTAAAGCAGGTTAATATGATGGTTGGAATTTAATCGAATCCACGAGACACTTCACTGCAATGTCAATGCTACAAAGACGTGTCTTCCTATTTGTAAACGTCAACATCATGTTTATATCTTGTGATAACCGAATAAAAATTGAATATATTGAATTAAAAACCAATTTCAGACGACATCGCCGTGGTCGAGAATCAGTAGCCACTGAGTCGGTCGACGAAGGCCGCGCTCGTAGTGAACATCAACAGCGTCGTACGTAATTTATTCCAACGAAATACTCGGAGAGATCTCTCGAAGACTGAATTCACACGTGGCAACAAATTATGCTTTTCAGCGCAAGAAAAGTTAATAAATTACGCTTCAAAGAACTAAAATATAACATCTTGAGCATAATCTTGATGCTAAATTTATAGTTGTTAGAGAAATTTTGTTCGCAGTTCGCGCGTACTCGTACCATTTCTACCCTCATAATGTGTTGTGTCAATTTCAAGACATAGTGCATCTCAGTGATGTCTATAATGAAATACTAATAACGAATTTAAAAGCATCTCAGTAATGATAAAGCTTAGTTCTATATTGTTTGTGTTTAATGCGGCGTTCTCGTTATAATGTCCCCGCTGTTTAGAACTTTTGTCCCCCTGTAGTCGGAACCCTACCGTATAGACAGTTAAAGTGACACCCTTACTGGAAATCAATTGCCGAGGGTGTATCACGCACCCCTAGCTACTACATTTTTTCTCGATAGTGTCGCACACACCCTAAGCTACCAATTTGACGCAAATTAGCTGTGACGGACACCGTCTGTAGCTAATGCGGCTTATTGCTCAACTGTCCTGTGTAGTTTTTTCTAAATTTACGATATTCGTATCTAGTCTATGTGAAAATTGCTCAAATAATTCCGAACACTGTCAATAAAACTGCCAGAAGACTGCCTGGCACGGTCGAGCAAGTGGTAATACCCGTAACTACCTACCTTTGAAAAAATTTATTAAAAACATGGGGGTATCTAAGACACCCTGTTATCAACAGTGTGACTGACACTGTGTAGTATACATGGGTTTCAAACGTTGGGGACGTTATAAGGTAAACGCCGCATAAAGTTCTTTAATTGTCTAAAAATGCCCAACTGTCCTGGCGAATAGCTCCCTATCCACATGTCAAAAAATCAGTAGTTTCAAGAGATGTTATGTAATGGCTTTGTAAATAAATATTTTAATAATTTTTTATGGTGTGATAAAGCTGTATGAAAGAAGAAACATAAAACAAAGAATGGTTTTGTTACACATTTACAGATTTTCACAACCTATTAGGATGCAGATCTTAAGTTTTAGCTCCATTATATACTACGGTTGTAACAGAGTCGTGTTCACATCCCCTACATTTAAGAAGAAACAAAGCGTTATCGCACTAATTGACTGCACACTTTCTCCTTAGACGACGAAATTATATATAAGGTGTTCTGTATTCACAAACGTTGTAAACACAGTGGTATAATATTTTTCAGTCGGAGATATGTCTCAAATAGCGGCCAACTGTGCAAAAACTTTAACAATTAAAGCCATATTGATGAATTTTAGCAGTTCCTTTTTTCAATTCGAGCGTAATACAATTTCATTCCGCGCCTAGCTTTCTGTTTGCTTTGCACTGCCCAAAAAGTTCTGGCCCGGCTTGCCACAAAATGAATACCTATTGGAGCCTGTTTGATTTTGACCATTTTGGAGATCTACAGATATATAGATCAATATTTGTCGACTCTTTTGTATCGATTGAACAGATAAGCAGTACTAGTGACAGTGTGCACATGTGATCACGGCAACATATGTTCATAACAAAATGAAAACAGTTTATGCAGCTTTCATATAATATGTAAGTCGCTTTGCAGATAATTGAATCGGAGTTAATTTGATGCACGAAAACTGTTTTGTAATGCTTTAACAGTGTACCGAACCGTATGATTTCTGATATATAAACCGAAATATGATAAAACAACAATTATGACCTGTCATGGGTATGTAAGAAACACATCAATCCAACAACAGCTTTCGCAAACACATAAGATTCTCGTTGATTCTTTCTAAACTCAAATAAGTCATCAAAATAACTCACACAGTTTCATTAATAATTTTATACAGAAAATTAAATCACGATGAATCGTCCCAATTTACAGAAAAACAACTATGTTTTCGAACTAATCGCCGTATCTGCTAAGTCACTAATATTAGATAGAACAAAAGGAATCGGGCATATCACGGCACCTTGCTGGTACTGCGGTCGTTGCAGTTGTTTACTTTGAAATGAGTTATCAACGTTTACACATCGGGTTCTGTCAAACAAATATATTTAGACCATGCTAGTAACCTGCCGAAAATTCCGTAAGCTGTAAGCTTTATGTGCTAATTTTACATATGGTACGCTGTGAATTTATAGAAGTCCAAATATATGACGTGGCCGGAACATGATTGTCGATATTTCATTTCAAAAAGTATATTAACATGCATAATTGGGTTAGTTAATGGTGATTTTCTTTGCCGGAAACAATGTTGGCTAGGATGTAACAAATCGTAAGTTGCAAAATTCCAAATAGCGTCGCAAACATGGCTAGTTGCAAAATTACAACTGTCACGAACTTACAAATATCACGAGTCAGACCAATAGGCCAATAATTTGCAGTATAACATGGAGGTGAGAAGTAAAACCCGAAGCCCTGGCCGGTCCTGCCCCTGACGACAAACGGGCCTGGCCGGGCCGCCTTTATTTGGAAAAATCCCGGTCCGGCCCGGCTTGTTTAGCCCCGTTTTGCTTTTGCGACTAATAGCTATTTTTATCGTTTATTTTCGCTTGTACTGTACAGTTTCAAAAACATAAGCTGCTAACGTTAGATAAGCTACCAGAAACAATAATTACTTATTTAACGTTAAACTGTCATATTTTTAGCCTTACCTTTAAGGAAAAAACAGCTATACTATAGAACTAGTGTTGACGCGAACAGCTGAGAAGAAAGTTTTTGACACGAACTGTGATTTTCGCTTTTTACAAATATTGTTATACAGTAACGAAACGGGCCGGGCCTAGCGTAGTAATTTTAAAAAACGGGCCGGACCAGGCATTGATCTCGCAGAATCTCAATTATCTTGACGAAACAAGAGCGAACAGCGAGCTTAGAAAAAATATTCAATTTCAAATTTTTTACTGTAGCAAAACGACCAATCCGTGAAACGATGATGCGGAATTTTTCACTTTTTTACGTACCAACTTTAGAAAATTTTCACCCACAGAAATCGTGTTGCAGTATATGTTCCCAGTCCCTGGGTGCGTTGCTTGTTTACTCCCTCTAAAAATAGTCCAAAAATGGGGCCAAGCTAACATGGAGGGACATATTAAAGTAACCCGACCTTCTATATCGAAAAATAGGTACAAGCTTTAAGCATATGATTCGGTTTTGCACTAGATACTTCTCGGCATTGTTGGGTTTTCACTGTTTATGAAAAGTTTTGCGGGGTGTCCTATACTTAACAATGTTTAACAAAGTTTTATCCATTACAAAAATGTTTGTATGATGGTATATACTGTGCCGCAGTTTTGCTGAGATCGTCAGGGCATTTCAAAAGCAATATATATTTCATAATCACCACAGTAAAATCATTTATTGATAACTTCTTCTAATTGGAGACGCTGACTGCCTTGAATTTTTGCTATTTTCGGCTAATCATTGTACGAAGTAATTGTCCATAGTTCTTGCTGCCTCACAAAAGATCGGGCTACACCTTGTTTAATTTCTCTAGGTAATTTTTTCACAGTGATGAGTCAGTTCATAAAAATGCACAACATATTTTTAAATAGTTTTCCGAAGTTAAATAATTGATAAATCAATTAAAAATTAGTGCTCTTTTAAAATATTATTGTGTCTATACATCATGCGCCAATATATATTTTATCGAACGAAAAACTGAAAACCGAATAAAGGTACCGAAGTGAGCTGAACCTCTAACCTCAGGGTTGGTATAACGAATCGGCGCCCTAGACCGTTCCACTACCTTAGTTGTAAGCTCATTTATACGACATGAAATTTTGAATTAAAATAATATTTTGGAGAACTTTGGAAGCCGAAATTTGAAATAGAACCCCTAGACGATGCTCTTGTATCACCTTAGTTGATTGTTTGAAACATTTTAACTGTATATCCATACGATCGGCCACATTCAAAGAAATATTATGTGAGTTAATGGTTGTTTTTGCTAGGATAAACCCAACAGGAATAAACGTTATTCTTTACCTAATGACATATATACAATCAGAGCGTATCTTATCGGTTATAACAGAGCACACACCATACTGATACCGCTGTACAAACCAGGCATACTAAGCAATAGTATCGCATGATCAACTGGGTCCTAATTATAACTAAAGGATTTAATGTGTTTTAGACATTACGGAATTTTCTCTTATACGTAAAAAATATGGTCGTCAACAAATTATTTACAAACAATTATTTACATACATATGCCTTTCTGCCGTTTTCTTATCTGCAGTTAGCGTCAGCTAAGTGTTTCAGTTTGTTCAGTATATAATGTCTAGAAACATACTACACTATTTCTAAAAATTATTTGAATTATTTACACTTTGAACTGTGTTTGGTGCTCATAGACGGTCAAATGTATAAACTTTTAGGGGCAAAAATGTATGAATCAAAGAAACGTTATTGTATATTATTGTAAGCAGTCGAACTATAACAATTTTATATCCAAGACTGTTATTTTCATGGTTTTATAATTTTAAAGTACACGCAAGTAAATAGCAGCTGCTTCAATTTATTTATACTATAATATATAAATGTAGCCCACAACTTCATGTTTAGCAGCAGGGTACGGAATAATTGTTTTATCTTCTCTGGTCATACACAAATATGCTATGAGTTGGCATAAGCAGTTATGTCAAATGTGCATACATCGCTTTTATTTTCAAAAATATATACAGCCTAATTATCCGTTAGTGGAGAAAACATTTCTGGGTTCATTCGCTGTTTTACTAGAAGTGGACTGTTTCGAAAAATGTGAACAAGACTAAACATATGATGAGAAAGTCTGTCAGCAGAACGATTGAGTGGTCGTATTTTCAAAGTAGAATTTTAAATGTATTATGTCAAATTGGTTCAATGAGGCATAAAATCGGTCCACGATTATACTACTGAAATTTTGCAATTTTGAAGTTTTCAAAATTCTGAAATTATACGTATATAAATATATATGTATCAACGGAAATAGGAAATACAGTTGAAATCTATATCAGAAAGTGTAGCTAGCTGATAATAGAACAAGTTAACCATTTTAGTCATAGGTATCCAAGGCCTTTCAACCTAGTCGATATTTGATTCCGATGATGGTGGGGGGATGGTGCTAGTGTGGTAGTGGAATAGGAGATACAACCACTAATGCTACCATTGTCCTCATTTTTTCTCATAATTTTGTACTACTGTTCATTACATAACTACTATTATTATACCTTGCACTAGCCATGCTTGGGGGCTGCGCCACTCGTGGCCCTTAGTGGGAAAACCCACTACTCTACTTGTGGACATTTATAATTTCAGTCATGTGCCGTTTTTCTTAATTATTTGACAATTAATTAATTATATATGTCACAAATTGGATCATTTATTATGAAGTATATACCTATCGCGTCTATTCAAGTTTATCTTGGATTCTTTACTATATTTGTAAATAACTATACCAATGGCCAGCCAGATCATGATACAAATGAGCACGTTCATAATCCGTACGAGTTTATATCAAACATGGAGTAAGTAAGCTTTTATATTAGCGTTTATAGCAAGTTAAGCGCCGTTATGAACGACTTTGACCCATTGCAGAAGAAAATTTAGCAAATTTACTAATTGGATTTGAGCAAATTGCCAAAATATTTCAATGATAATACAAATTTATTAAGGTAACACGTGCTGGCAATACGGTATTACGGCTCCTTTACTTCCGATACAAAGGCGAGCATAATGAAATCGCAACCCAGGCAATCGCTTATACTGATGATAATTATATACGAGTTATACAAAATTGTAACTACATTATGAATATAAAACGCGAGTGTGAAAGTTAAATAAAAAGCAAAACCAGACATAATGTTGAAACTCACGTCTTAAGATTAATGACAGAGTTTTGCAATACATGAACATTTTTGTGGTGAGTTTTTCATCTAAGAGCTGTCCATATTGCTTTCGTTTTTGGATAATAACAATGTGGAAAAGCAGATTTTGTAGTGAAAATACATTAACATACAACGTCAAAATTTGTACAAATACTTCTTTCTAATACCAGGACAAAACATGAGCAGTTCTGCAGCTACGTTTCTGCTAGCGGTGTTAACGTAACGCCGTAACTGCGATAATACAAGCCATTTTTCATGGATTTAATATGTTAGCCGTAAATTATGTTTGCTGCGACGCTATATCGTGGATTCTTCATAGGCTGTGTTCGTATTACGTCCAATTTGAAAAAATCCGAGAAATCCCGATCTCATCCGATTACTGTTAACATTACTTCCGATTAGATAGTATTAGTCGGTACTACCAAACTCTATACATACTGTACGGGTATTTTAAAAACAACTTCATCATATTTGAGTCCGATTCGGATGCTATAAAATTGTATATGATTGATCGGATGGGATTCGCATCGGATGCAGTGTAGACACTCTATATACAATGCCTATGCAAATTAGGTCGGATCGTAACGGAGCGGATCCGCCGCAACATAAACACGCCTTACATGATGTTTTACTGTTACATGCTGCATTTGTGGCTCTATACATTTCAATAATTGTTATGGATATACAATTTACTAACATTTAGGTATTACCAGCTAGATCTACATAATATAATTCAAAAGACATTTATTACTCAATATTTTGATTTATTAATAGGTTCTTTTCATTTTATTCCCATATTGCGCATAGGTTAAATAAGTTAAACAAAATACCTTAGATGCTAAGTAATTACCTGAGCGTTTGGTATTGACTTTTAAATCGCTGCACCTTGCAGTAAATGAGACGTAAAAAGTTTGGTGTGTTAATTTCTGGAAAATATAAGTTTAAATTAAAAAATATTAAAGCAAAAGAAAATTAGCCAGAGAAACATAAATTTCAGTAAAACGGGCCATTTTTAAAACCTGTTAAATTCTCAGACTTCAAAAATCATTGTACGATTTATTGCAAGACGTTCATCAACACCGTCTGGTTCATCAATTTGAATGAGTAATTTCATTTCACAAACAGGCAGTCGAGCAGCTGGAACAGTACAACATAGCCACTTGAATAGCTCACCGGCTGGTACATCAACCTGAAGGAGTAATTCGATTTTACGAACGATCTGTATGATAAATAAACATTGTTAACAAGTAGTTGGTAACTGTATTCACTGCAAAATGTTATAAGTGAACAATATTTTGGTGAAAATTGACTGGAAATAGAAAATTAATTTTCACGTCATCCCTATTTGAAATGATTTGATATTAATGTTAAATTACCTTATTAAAGGTCAATTTAAATTAACAAAATCTCATTTACTACAACATAAAGCAAGTGATCCAGGAAAAACAATATATAACAAGGTTTAAAGAGAATGCGCTTTATCAGCCGGCCAGTGACAACGACGCAAAGTCGCCTACTTAGCCCCAAATGACTTAATATTAATTTTGCCGTTTATGATATTTAAACCAGTAACCAAAATATCGTCGACATCTTTTGCTTAAAACCCTGTAATATTATCTAGATTATTTAGCTATTTATAGAAATCTGTGTGTGTCTTAGCTGCTCATGATATATTTGAATCATTGCTACAGGTCAACAATATAAGATCAAAGTCATTTGTTAATATTTTTACAAAGGGTTAAGAACTATCAGTGCAAAATTAAACTGTATTTTCAGTTATAATGTCTTTTCAGTTTGGGACTTCTCACCGATGACTGATAACGTATCATATTTCGATGCCGTACTTGATTTGCGATCAATAAAAAACTGTGATCAGGTAACGACAAAGGCGGTAACCTATAGCTGTGCTTATTAGCATGCACATGTGAAAATCCGCCTAGGAGGTGGTATATAGACTCTACATGTAACTTTTGATGATAACAGAAATACCATATTGTCAATTCGGCAGTAGCATAGCAATAACTAGCATACTTCTACTACACACCTCAGTTTCAGATTAAACATTTAAAGTGCTCTCATACATAAATATTCGGTATTTATTAGTGCTTTTAGAATAAGACGCGGACGACCGAGTGATATTTGATACAACATATCTGTCACACTGTGTATTCCCAAAAAGCACAGTATAAAACACACTCTGACCTGAAAGTAATTTAGTAATCAGTATCTATGTAGTCAATGGTGTTCGTATTATAATGGAACTGTGACTGTAATCGTTTGTGCTCACGCTGCCCGCTACAGAAAAGCAGTTTTTGCACCTTGCGGAGACATAACAACGTTATGCAGCATTCACAGAGAGTTCTGTGCACTCACTGCACATGGTAACCAGTATAGTCCTAACCACAGTTACACTGTTGGTGACAATGCTTATAAAAATTGCTACACAGTTTGTGGCAATGGTCATAACCATTGCTACATAGTTTGTGGCAATGTTCATAACCATTGCCACAAACTGTATAACAATAGTTATAACCATTGCCACAAACTGTATAACAATAGTTATAACCATTGTCACAAACTGTATAACAATAGTTATAACCGTTGCCACAAACTGTGTAACGATGTCATAGCCATTGTTACACAGCTTCTGAAGATAGTCATAACCATTGTTACAAGTTTATGGAAATGGTCATAACCACTGTTATACAGTTTGTAGCAATGGTCATAACTTTTGTTACACAGATTTGTTGCAATGGTCATGTCATCGTTACACAGTTTGTGGCAACGGTTATAACTATTGTTATACAGTTTGCTGCAATGGTCATAACCACTGTTACACAATCTGTACATTGGTTGTTTGGCATTAATCGATTTTGTAGCTACGGTTTTAATTCCAGCTGTACGTAGTGCAGTATTCACAGAGATATGTGTGCGGTCACGGCACATGGTCAAAATATTGGAAAAAACTGCTGCAGAGAGTGTATCAGTTTTATAACTAGGGACTTGTCTCATGGTGAAGAAAGTGAATTCTGAGTGTATATAAAAGTTAGGAAAATACATACATTTCGTTAAAGTCGAAGACCCAAAATAAACCTCAAATAGTAGAGCACCACATATAGCAATATATAGTTTTGTTTTCTGAACAAAATGAGCCCAAGCGCGTTTGAAGAGATCTAATTGTTGAGGAGAAATCGGCACTTTGGTATGTTTTTCGAGGTCCCATGGCTCACATAAAAACCCATCTCAGCCCAGCGCTGCTCGACAGGTGAGGTCAATAGCAACGCAGCGTATATAGCTATGTAGAGCTTTGCTTCCTGAACAAAATAAGTCCAATCCTAGCCAAATCGCTCCAGGGGCTAAAGAGATACAACCAATTTAGTGTTTTCCGGGTCCCAAGGGTCCATTTTAAAATCCATTTTGACCCAAGCCTGGAGCGTAGGTGACACCGGCAACAACAACATCTACTTTTCTGAACAAAATGAGCCCAAATCTGGCCATATCACACTGATGGTTGTCGAGATATGACTTATAACGTATTTTGGTGCGTTCACTGGGAATCTATCTGGGCCCCTTCGGACCCCCTTTAGAGGGGGAAGGTGCTAACATCGGCTTTTGCGTCTAACTAAAGAGCACAAATAGAGATTTCAAGCTTTCGAATGAGGTATGGCGCGATTTTATCTGCCTATCAGAAGTTGAGTTATGCATGTCACACGAAAAAAATCCCACAAACAGATGCTGGTAAATTTCACACCCCTGGCTAGTAACAATTCTTCGCTAGTCTCGATTCACTCAATCACTCAGAATTCAAAAACTGCTACAGACGCTGTGTCAGTCTAAGGAAAATTGGTACAAAAGTGTGTTACTATGAGATTTAGTGCTACAGAAATTATGTCTTATTTAGAAATAGCTCTATGGTGTATATTGGGTCTCATGGGCACATTCAAAAAACCGTTTTGACCCAGTCTTGCAGTAAGAGCACACCATGAGCATATATAGGGAATCTATTGCCTCTCATCACATAATGTATGCTCCTAATGTATAATATACGCGTTAGTACCGTTGAGTGTTTACCCTTGGTACATGCGAACATCAATTCCCCAATAAAATCTGTGAACCCTTTTTCAGCTGTACGGCGGAAGGGAAAAGAGGCATATTATATTTATCGAATACTTCTTGAAAATGGCTATCGACGACCAGCCATCACAGATAGCAATTCTTGTAAAGATTGCTCAAACTATAAATATTTGTAAAGGCAACACGACTATTGCAAGAATTGTATTGCCAGCAACGAAACGATTGAAGATTTTTGTAACAATAGTTATTTCCAATGCACAATATTTGCAAAACATCAGCCAGGCGTGTAATTCAACTTTTGTGACAATAGTTTAACTCACTTTTACAACGGCCTTTTTACGTAATTATAGGGTCACTGCAGTGTCCCTATCTTATGTTTTATGCCAATATTGATGCATTTTTAAACATATGATTGGGACACTGCCGTGTCCCTATAATGAGGTTTTTAAAAAAATTTTAATCCAATACTTAATCTCGTTTTCGAGACATAAGTTTTTAAGAAGTACAATTTGGTTAGTTTCGGAAATAGCCAACTTTGATTATTTATTTTTATTATTTCGTCCAAGGTGGCATAAAATTTAATGCACGAACGCAACGCTTTAAAGAAAAGTTTGAGAACACGGTTTGCAATTCATAGAGATTTATTTCGGAAGCCGCGTTAGAATCCACAAACGTACTCTTTGGAGAATAGAATAGGCAAATGGATATCATCATTTTATTCCCCTTATTTGTATATTTCAATAAAATCTTTACTTCGTTCTATAAATATTAAATAAAATAAGGAATATATAGTGGTTATAATAGTGTTACTAAATAAATTTTTATGTTAATTGCATGCTTGGCTGCTCAGTGTTTTCAAAGGTAGTTAACTTTTATTGCGATTTGCAACAATAACGGTTTAAGCACTGTTCACCTGGAACAACATAAGTTTTATATATTATGAGTGAAAAAGAGCTATAATTTTCATTATCTGGCTCGACTCGCCTTTTCCTAAGTCATGTCTGTTCGGCTCGGCTCTGCATGAAGCGTATCTTGCTCGGCTTGGTTCGGCTAGTCTGATGGGATGTTAACACAGAGTTTCGCGCTCCAAATAATAAAAGTTTCTGTTACCTATTATTAGAGAGAACATATATACACACCGCCAAATGAACTAATGTGCAGCCGATGCGATGAAATTTTCCCTGTTCTTGCTCTTGCCTGAATGCTGAGCTATTACATCACTTGTTTTATGCGGGATTCACGTTATAATGTCCCCACCACTTGGAACTTATCTACCCCACACAGTGGCAGGCACACCCTAGACTACACGGTGTCTTAGACACCCCTATGTTTTTGAATAAAGTTTCAAATAAATTTCAAACAAAGCTAGCTAATAGTTTGGCTTATTTCAGACGGTGTCAATGAACCGTCGTTGCTTTTTCGTTTTGCTGAGGGTTTCCACCACCCCGTGGGGTCATTTTACATAGGGCCTACAGGATACCCTAGAAACACCGTATTGGCAAGCATAAATCACCGAAATACTACATTGCCAAAATGAGGTATCTAGGGGTGTGCCCGACACCCTCATATTTTGTTATATGGTGTGGGTGTCACTGTCACCGTATTTACGGTATAGTCTACACTACAGGGGGACAAATGTTCCAACTGGTGGGGACATTATAACGTGAATCCCGCATTAGTCATGTTTGTTGTTTTAGAAAAGTGCTTTTAAGAGCCGACGTCGTCTTTCCCAGATTAGGCTTGGATCGACTGATCAATCACGGCAGGGCCGGCTCTGTTATGCTCAAGAATCGAGTGGAACTTAGAGTCCAAATTTTGTGTGTTTTGATCGTTTTGATTTATCAGTAAAACTGTCTGACGCCAATACTAATAAATGGTTGTAAATAGACGCGGATTTAGTGCCTCAAACCAAACATGCTTAAGGTCAGAGGTTCCAGAGGGGTAGCCTCGTCCAGGGAGGGAGGTTGGTCTCGGGGGATAGAAGGAACGGCCTCGGGGTTTGGAAGGGGGCCTCATGGTGAAAGGGACAGTTGGAGAAAGGGCCTCAAAGTCAAATGGGAGCCTCGTGGTGAGGGTAGGGGACCTCGAAAGAAAGCTGTGTGCCCCACCAGTATATATGTCGGGTAGGAAAAGTCTAGAATCGGCACTGGTTGTCAATAATAAGTGAACAAAACTTCCCGATTTCATAATTTTACCCTAATTTAACCATGGATCTAACATATATCTCGTGACCTTGCAAAAGAAATAATAATAAATAATTGCAAGGTAACAATGCTACGATGTAACATAGAATGCATAAGTTTATTCATGTAAAATTTTGAAACAAGGTTTCAAAATTTAAGTTTATAGTCACTACGTGCTTCGAAATCTGTCTAATCTTAATACCACTGTCATGCAAGTTTTTTCTGCACTCTAACCATTACAAGAACCACAAAAGCATATGCCGGCTGCCATAATATTCCTGGCTCCCAGGGTCTTGTTTTATGTAGTAAAATATTAATAAATAGTTTACTAAAAAGCAAAAGCAGAGTATCAAAAAGTATCTTAAAAATCCTAAATTATTTTTGCAAAATTTCAGTATGCAATATACTAAAACGGCCGGACGGCGGGTCAACGGCCGTCCGACAACTCAATAGCCAACTCTTTCACTCATTATGATATGAATTTAGTATTTAGCAAGAGTTTATGATTGGTTCCTTGGGAGAGCATGACGCTTCTCGCCATCACCATATAAACGAGTCGAACATGGCGCTATCCATTTCGACCTTACCCCCCTCAGTTTTAACGGGGTTCACTTTTGGGGCGGGTCGTGATATCACGAACAGAAGATTGTTCCGACCTTCCTATAAATTTTGGGGGGGTACGCTTGAAAAAATTTTCTTGTCTTCAGTTTTGAGGTGGTCAAGAAAAATTATTTTCAAACAACGATTCTCAAAAGTGTGGGAAAGTGGTCGGAACAAATTTGTATCCATGGTGAGGGGGTAACCCCTTCTCAAAACTCAAGGGTAATAAGGTCAAAATGTATCGCGTCATGTTAGTCGGGTTTGCGTGGTTATTTAGCAGAGTGTTATACTCTTATCAAGAAACCATTATGCACTCTTGAAATTGGTAATTACTTCATGAGTATTTGTTCCAAAATATTGTGGATTTAAATGCGATAGTTTTGTACAGCGTACAAGACAACGGCTAAAGTGCTGAATCCTACGTCTAAACAGACTATATGTAGCTAGACTATACTATATTTAGTGCAGGACGACGGCGCTTTGAGGTCTATTATTAAACATTGTCGCATAATACTTTAATAATAAACATAATTATATACAAAACAAAATCTTTGCATGATGGTTATTGGCGATGTATGTACATCAAACAGTTCCGGAAGACTGGTTTAATTCACTTGCTGCTAGACAACAGTAATCACAATAGAGTACGGCCGGATACCTACGGCCCATAACTGCTGACCGACGGATTTAGCGAGAGTTAACGTCAGAAAATTGTTAATGGCTGGCCGACGGCTTTCACGCCCGTTCCCAAACACTAACCTCTATATGCTAAATCCAATATTAAAGATAGTCATGGTTAAAATATCTCATCTCCTGTAAATCACACATAATCAGGGTGGTCATGGGAATGGGAATTCCCATGGGAACTGGAATGGGATGGGATGGGAATTATTTTGAATTCCCATGGGAATTCAATTCCCACGTGGGAATATTTGGAACCGATTAAAAATTATTACGTAGGCAGCAGACAATTCACGCAAGTGCAAATTCTTTGTCAACGTTGGTCCACGGTGAATCAAATTTACTGCTGAGCATGGTGCATTTGCTGGGCACTAGAAATGCTCAACATCCTCATCGCCATAGGGAACGCGCGCGATAGCCAGGATTACAGCCAGACACGGGTCCAGACTTCTGCCGCCAGATACTAACAGGATTCTCTAGTTTCCGTACAGATGCTGGCTTAATGGGTACAGACGTTGCTCCATTTCTAACACTTCACTCAAGGTACGAACTTTTCCCTTGAGAAAAGCAGCCATGATACTAACATATCTCATGGCAACATGTCGCCAAAATACAAACATATCTCTTGGGGAACCACGTTTCTATAAGCCGAAGTAACCCTTTGCATCTTTGTTCAGATCTCAGTGCCATTTCCGCCAGCGTTCTTGTTCCGCCCATGGCGAAAGCGGAAGATTCAACCAAATTCTCCCCGAGCAGTTTTATCAGTTCAAAAGAGAAGGACAGGCGGCGTACAAACGTAACGTTTTTTTCAAAGACATGAATCAGCGCATTTCAAATTTTGTGTTCCTCGATCTTACGTGGCTCTATTTAAACGGCAGCGATTTAGACACCGCGATGTTTGCAAAAGATCACTATCATATTTCTCGAGGCGCTGCTGGCCGGATTGGGGAAATTTTGAGCGAATTTTCATTGGAAATATGTCAATTTCTTAACTGAACACTCAGTTTAGCTTTTTTACCTCATTCCGCTGTAAATATGAGGTTAGCCTTTTGTTTTATCTAATAAAGATTGATGAGTCGATAAAATTCACACCATATCCAGCAAGTAGCATTGATATCTCCTATAATTTAAAGTGCACAAAAAATGGACTATGGATTCAACGTTTATTGCTGTCCCTGGTGTGTATCTGAGAACTGCACAATAGTACTATAATTGCTAAGAGCTCTTACAAACACTTCCCAGCAATGTTTCAAAGGAGTGGCTACAAAAGGACCCGTGGGAATGGGATGGGATGGGAATTGAAAATCAATTCCCATGACAACCCTACACATAATGCTGGACCAATACCATTTTGTTTATTGATATATTACAAGATAAGGCAAGATCTTAAACGCCCCGAATATTTGCCAGTCGGCATATGTTTTTGTGGCTATTGTAATGGTTAGAGTGCAGAAAATTCTTACATGACAGTGGTATTAACATTAGACGCATTTCGAAACACGTAGTGACTATAAACTTAAATTTTGAAACCTTGTTTCAAAATTTTACATGAATAAACATATGCATCCTATGTTACATCGTAGCATTGTTACTTTGTAATAATTGTGCATTGTAAATGTCTTATTGCTATAACACTCTATCGCGTATATACAAGGTTACAGCCGATATCATAATCCGAACTAATTTTGTCCAGAGAAATTAAAATTATTCAGTCGCTGTTTAAAAATTGAAGACGCTGCAGGCAACTGAGTTTGTCTGAATGTGCCGTGCTATGACCACATCCAAATGAAAAAATTGAGGAAGATCCGCCAATATATCCTCGAATTTTAGATGTTGCAATGGAAATTGCCTTTAAGTACTGTATATCGCGTCATGCAACTTCATGATCTACCTTATGGTACAACAGGATAAATCAATGCTAAATAACACTTTACTAAATTTCTAGCCTTTGGTTACTATAATCGGTGTGTGGTAACTCGTCGTCGATAGCCATTTTCAAGATGTATTCGATAAATCTAACATGCCTATGTTCATGCACAGAATGTGTAAAGTGGTTATGACCATTGCCACAAACAGTGTAACAATAGTTATGATCATTGCCAAACAGTGTGTAATAATAGATATGACTATTTACACTGTAACAATGGTTAATACTATTGGCACAAACTGTGTAACAATGGTTATGACTATCGTCACAAACTGTGTAATAATGATTATGACAATTGACACAAACAGTGTAACAACGGTTATGACTACTGTCACAAAATGTGTAACAGTGGTTAGGACTATTCGGGTAACCATGTGTAGCGAGTTCACACAGCTATCTGTGAATGCTGCATTACTGGAGCATAAGACCAATAGGCACAGCGTACAGTCATAAATAAAGTATTCCCAACACCGTAGGTATCAGGACACTGTGTTATTTAATCACATCACATAGCTAGTACAAATAATTCACGATATAACTTTAATCGTCCAAACTCAGCAACCAATGGTCAGATCGGGGTCATCTATGGTTCGAAATGTTTCACTTGATGTATTTTAGCGATGTCGACGTAGGTACAAATTTATAGATGTACACCTCGTTTTATTTCTACTGTTAAATATCATTTTAATCGTCAAAACTTAGCAACCAATGGCCAGATCGGGGTCACCTATGGTTTGAAATGTTTCACTTGATGTATTTTAGCGATGTCGACGTAGATACATATTTATAGATGTACACCTCGTATTATTTCTACTGTTAAATATCATTTTTCAATTCTACATTATGTAAACTTTTTAATATTATTTGCAACACGAGTATTTCCAGAATGTATTAACCAATTTAACTGAAGTGACTTTTAGTATAATGCTACTTAGGTTCTGAGCGTACGTGGTCATACATTTGATTGCAAGAGCTTCTGTTAGCGAACGAGAAGTTTTGAAACATTATTAAAAGCTGAAAACCCTTTTTTCTCTAATTTAGGATTTCAGCACCTTGTCTAGTCTCAGATTTAATATATTTTTTCAGAAAAACCGGTTTTCAGTTTTGCGGCAAATTTAGTTCAAAATTTCAGCGAATTTCAGATTGTTTCCAGTTACGTAAGTATCGTTTTACCCCAGAGCTGATGTTAAATTTATGTTCATGTTTGCGCTAAAATCATGTGATATTTATGGTGCGTTTCACTAGAATTCATCAATAAATTAGTAATACGTTGAGCCTTAGCAAATAAATATTCCATTTTCATCAGTTATTGCTGTAGCCAATTAAGCATAGTTAAAGTAGTCAATTTTAGCTAATTGTTCGAGCCTGTAACTGACAACAATCGTACAATTTTGACATTATTGTGTTCAATTCAAGGTTATCACACGGTATATAGTGAAATATGTGTGCTATTTACAATTGTTAAAATAGTTACCACGGAAATAACCGTTCTGGCTACTCAGGATAGCCTGCGATTAAAAATTAACCACAATCAAATGGCCAAAGTGTTCAAAACCCAAAAAAACTAGGTTTTATTACTTTTGTAAGAAAACATACTTAACCCTTTCTGCGGCGTTCACGTTATAATGTCCCCGCTGTTTGGAACTTTTACCCCTTGTAGTCGCGACCCTACCCTATAGACGTCAGGGTAACACCCAAACTGTAAATCAATTACCGAAAATGTACCACACACCTCTAGCTACTACATTTCTTCTTGAGTGTGATACACACCATAGCTACCAATTTGGCGCGAATTAACTATGACGGACACCGTCTGTAGCTAATGCGGTTTCTTAGTCAACTGTCCTGCGTAGGTTTTTTTAAATTTACGATATTTGTATCTAGCCCTTATGAACATTGCTCAAATAATTCCGAACACTGTAAGTAAAACTGCCAGAAAACACGGTGTGCCTGACACTGTCGAAAGTAGTAATACGCGTAACTAGCTAACCTTGAAAAAATTTATTAAGAACATGGGGTGTCTAAGACACCCTGTTGTCAACAGTGTGTCTGACACTGTGTGGTGTACATAGGTTCCAAACGTTGGGGGCATTATAACGTGAACACCACACTACATTTCCATTAATTTACATTTCCAGTATCGATGAACGATTATTGGCCACCGTATCGAACCCCGAACACTCGAATGAAAGTCGCGTTTACTACCCATTTGGCTATCTTGGAACTATTGCTCGGATCCTTAGGACTCCTCGAAAAGCGAGCGAACAACAACACGTGTGTAATCGTACAGTATTGGCCGAATTTAGTTAATACAAGACATTCAAACGTACTTTGTTGTTGTCGACCAACTGTAGGAATTAAAGGATTAAACATGTGGCATACCTCAAACAGAATTGAGGATTTTATAGAAGCCTTAAAACCAAGAACATTGGCATAAGCATCTCCAGTTGTGTTTATGGGACACCGAGTATTTCATGTGTCAGCCATGCTATTTTGTGGATAAGTACGTATTGTGGGATCGTTTTGCTCGTGCGACTGTAGTTCGGATTTCGTTACTGGCTGACGCTTTGTATATATGTACATATAAACAAATTATATATTGATTCATATGTGCTAATTTCTTTAATATTTAAATATGCATATATATGTAACCTTTCAGCATTGAACATATGAAAGAACATCTCAGCAGCTATATCGATATCAAAAAAGAGCTTGACAAACTTCCAGTGTCCGAAACGCATTTTTACTATTTTCTTCTTGGCGACTCAGATAACGACCATCATATAGATGGACTCGATATCATTAAATGGATAATAAAAGACCACGAAGGTAACAGTTTTTGCGATTAATATTCAGATATTAAAAACAAAGTACTGTGTCGAATAAGCACAGCTAAATATATATAGTTTTACTAATATTTAACTTGTAAAGTTCTGTATATTGGCCGTTACTTTAACACAGGGCACGTATGGGCGTATAAATATATACTAAAAACATATAAGTACCTCATATAACAGCAACAACACTTGCAATTGGCCTCGGTCTGTGTATAACTAAATATTCGAAGAAAATAACTTTCATCCGTCTAGTTTCTGCAATAACTACTATATTTATCGACAACTATCGCTAACTTGTACAAACTGTCCCCCAGAAATCACTATAAGATTGTCATAGTAATACTAAAGATAAGCCGGAAAACGTGTCACGATTGCTAACCGAAATAATATATTACATAGGCGTCTAAAGGTGCATGGTCTAGATGGAGGTGGGGGTATGATGCGTGGCCGTGTGGGTACAGGTAAGGCAGACAAGGGCAAATTTTCTAAATTTAAAGAAACATAAATTTTAGATTAATTTTGGTGGAAGTTTCACAATTTCTGCCAATGATCCCAGTGTTTGCAAAAAATTTCCACAATTTTACCAATATGTGCTAATATTGTCCAATTTTACCAACTCTCTAAAGTTTTTCCCGTGTTTTGGGCGGGAAGGGGGCGGTTTCGAGCCTCAGGGGTAAACGTGGCTTAACGCGGTTCGACCATTATGAGGTCACCTTCTGTCCTTCCATAATATACAGATACGAGTACTAGACATAACTAACGCTATCTATTTAGCTTCTGTACGGATATACATTACTCATCCGTTATTCCTCAAAGACTGTTGCAATATTTAATGCGTTAGTACCTGATTGCTTATTATGGCTAAATTTATTTTTATTGAGTGAACTTAAAGGTAAGAGCTATATTTAAGCATTCATCATTTTTAGTACTAAGGGAAATGAGGGCAATAACTGCTTTTTCAAAGGCTCCAAAACGAATGCGTTTTAAGAATGACCATTTGGGTCGTAGTTTATATGCAATTCCATGCGCTTTTCTAATATGTTCAACTCCTGAAAAAATAATAAAGATTGCTACAGCAGTTGTTTGGTTTACTCAGAAGTCACGCAGAAGCACAGAGATAATTAATAGCTGCTCTTATCTAGGGTAAACCCAAATATTATAATGTACATTTACTGAGGCAAATCCGACTGGCGGATTGTAACCGAAAAGACCTAATAGAATTTTCTTAAATTTGGCACGGAAAGTAATTTTGTCTAGGTGTATATTTTACTAAGTGCTTATCTCAGCGATATTACTTCCACTGGCAAGTAACTTTAAGTCATATCCACTTTGAAAAGTTGACAAATCGGTTCAAATACAATCTACATACAAACCATACATGCCGAAACAGCGGTTCAGGGAGCTATCCCACCTGAGGTCTCACCCCTCCTCCGCCGAGTCCCTTATATACCTCCTAAGGATACCCATTCCGCCACCACCCGGTTCTCTGCACCCATCCTGTACCCCCTCTCTCCCCGATTGTGCCTTCCATTCCTATACGCGTCTTATGCGCGCTGAAAATTTTGCCACAAGTAGGTAAAAATAGGCCGAAAATTAGCAAACATGGGGTACAATCGGCAAAACTGAATCCTCGACGGGGTAATGTCGTCAACATATTTCATCAGTTTAGAGTAGCGACTATATAATAGAGTTGCGACAAAATTTCATGAATTGTTTAGTATATATATAACGTTGTTATGTAATCTATTTTGATAATTTATATTAGATTATCGGACTTTTGATTTCCGATTTTATTAATTTAATGGTGCATCCAATTTAATATAAAATGTTATCACCATCTGGGTATAATTCATAGGTATCGAACGGCTATCCCCGTCAGAGTCGAACTACCATCAAGCCAAATCTCGCAGCGGAAAAATTTTATTAAATATTGGTAAAAATTAGGTTAAAATTGGTAAAAATTACAGAAAATAAGGAAAAAACTTGTCGCAAATTATTGGCAAAAATTGTGGAATGTTTTGAGTTCCTAAAAATTTCAAAAATTTCCTTCTCGTCTGGAGTACCCCCGTTCCTTACCACGTCTGAGGACTTCCCTCGCGAATCCTTTATCCGTCTAAACCAACGCAATTTCGACACCTATGCTATAGTTCGTGCGTGACGACTACCCATGCCTACAACATAACTTACTATGCGGACATGTTCATCTTTGAGTTCATGAATTACAGAGTTAAAATCGTCATTTGGTCAAATTAATGTCTGCTATTACCAATGGTAAACCCAATGGTAACTAATTTTAATCAATGGTAAGCAATGCAATGCCTCATATTCTAGAAAAACGACTGTTATCAGAACGTAAATATTATAGCTACGTAAATGTACGAAAATTTCATGCATTAAGATAAATTTATCTTGAATGATGTGATGGATGAAGTGATCAATGTGGTTCCAATGACGCATAAAATTATGATGAGTCATTTCCCGTAGCCCCAATCCCAGCCCGAAATTCGTTAACGTTTAGACAGTAGCACTGTGCTTGCCAGGGTATATGAATGAATGAACCATATTATATTTTAGACCACGGGAATCCAATTCCAAGTCTGGAGTCAATGGAAAATGAGGCCGATTTTACACTACGCACGGCCGACACTAACGACGACGGTAAAATAAACTTTCTTGAATTTGTGGCGGCACGTGAAAAAGATTATGATGAAAATAAGTCATGACCGAATTTTATTTAGTGCAATAAAAATTGTTAAAACTTGAAATATGATAAGATGGTTTTCAAATTTGAAGTACTCAGGTTATGAAACTTGTGATAAATTTTCATACAGTCGTTAGCGGTGACGTTGTTCTCGGCTTATATATCTCAATCGCGTCGAATTAGAAATTTATCCTTTACGTACGAAATTGCTCAACAACAACCGATTATGTTTTAAACCGTTGAAGTGACCAGGTTCATCGTGTACTGCACGATTGTACGCGTATTGTTGATCACTCGGTATGCAATGAGCTTTAACGATCCGTGTAGCTCCGAAATAGCTCAATAGTTTCTGAGCATGACTTTCACCCAAGCATTGGAGATTCTATATATACCTCGCGGCCACCTATAATTCCTCATTGATACTTTAAAGTGCAAATTATTTCATTTAAACGTTAATTATTAAACAACAAATATATATATCTTGTAATAAAATTGCAGACATATAATAAACAAGTCCCATTGCATAAAATCTGGGAATGGTCCAACACCAATTTCATTGAATCGAATTTTTTGGTTTCTTCAAATGGTCAAAGCAGTCCCGCTCCGTTAAGCCACACCTAAAAACGAATACTTTTTCCCGAATAACAGTATTTCATACATGCCGGCAGGGGGGTACGGAGGTAACCCCCCTGAGGTCCGGACCCCCCCCCCCCCTCCCGAGGCCGAAAAGCCAGGAGGGTAACCCCCCTGGGGTTGAAGTGCGGAGCACCCCCCGAAGGGGGGGCTTGGCGGCTCGACGAGTTTCGAAGTAGTTCCTTAGTGCAAAAACTTGCTCAAATTGCGCCTGCTTGTTGCTAGAGGTGCATGTTCAAAAAAATGGTTCTGAACATTTTAGCTGTTACTTCATATTTATCTGTGTCTGCGCTCGCTCTGCGATTGCGCACTTTTAAATCGTTCTGCAATCGAGCTAACTGCGCGAGTTTCTGGTTTCTGTATCAATGCTAAATGTGAAGACGATTTAGCATGGTTGTATAATGTTTCATGATTGTCGTCGTATCAGAGGCAGCTAGCGCTCAAAAGCCTATAAAAACAATGATATGCGTGGTATATATGTACTATATAAATATATGTTTAGTCTAGTGTAAATACACAAATACATAATGTGGCTATGAATAATATTTTTATTGCGTATCGACGAGTTTTGAGGCCGGACCCTAGTGCAAAAACTGACCTCAAAGGCGAAAAATATGGCTGCGAAGAGGTCATAGGAAAATACCGACCCCGCCCCCCTAGGAAAATTTGGCCAGCCAGGGGGGATTACCCCCCTGGGATGGCCACGACCCCCTCGTGGGGCCTCTACCCCTGGCATGACCGACCGCCGGCATGTATGATTATAATACATGCTACAGTTTTGCGACATAAATATAGCAAACATTATATATATTGATTTTTGTATATACTAGCTATCTAGTTAGCTATTATTCTTCGCAGTTTCATATAATCGGAAGTATTACAGTGATTTTCGTCCATGAGAATCTCGCTGTTGATCATATACAGAACAAACATCTCAAGATTGCAAGATTAATACTGTAAAGGCCTTTGCGTTTCGTAAAAATTAGAGTATTTTGTGAGCAGTGATGAAAAACGAGTCATTCCGAAATAAAGCGTACGAGTCTCTATTAATATATAGAATAATGACCAAAATAAATAAAACTAATATAGCAATGAAATTACACAGTAGAAATTAGCACCGTTTGAAGCCAATAATAAAAAATTCAACAAAATAACCATTTCTGCAACTTTAACCCTGATATATAAAAAATATATAGTATATAATTAATTACATTAGATTGTGTTAGTGAAACGTAGTAAACATAAGATTGTAGCCACCATTATTTTAGTTAGTTTTATGATCCGACTTGTATGTCTTGAAACGTAATTCATTGCTTGTGCTGCCAATAAAAGTTACCTTTCTATACTAAAATCGGCGTCTCACCAAACTAATTTGTGCCGAACACTAAAGCTAAACTGTTTGTTTGTATTGGACTGCATCTTTACGAGTAAATATCGATCGACGATACAGGTACAGAAGTATTTTCGTGGCTTTTGCGATCGCACATTATTGATAAAAGAAAATTCGAGAACCCGGATTGAAGTCGATTTAAAATAGACGCGATAATGGCGATTCAAAATTTAACAAATTTTCTTCATGTGCTTGGCTCCGTAGCAATTCGGCAAAAAACAGTACACTTAACCCACACCCATTAACCGTCCTATTTCACTACTTCGGTTAAAAAACTGTTACCGAACGTTTTTGTTGAACCGTATCCGACGCAGAGTTGTTAACAAAACTGTTTTAAACATTTCTGCAATTCAAATCTAGACAATTTGTGTTCGCGAAAATTCAACAAAAATGAACGAAAGTCTACCGGATTTTGATTAGGTTGGTTTTGTTCGCGAACATTGCGATCTAAAGCGCTGGACTGAATAATTTGTGAAGTATGCATTAACGTTATATTTATTCGTGAACATAGATAAATACAAATAAAAAGTTGATAGGCATTAAATAAAAATTTTCCTGCAAATTTAAAATCATCCAAATTCTGTTCGAACACATGGTGTAATTTTTGGTACATGTTTCCGATTTTGACAATTTAGCATAACACCGATGACATTTACACATTTGTTTCATAACAACGGTTTGCGATTCGCTATCCGCTATTACAAAATAGTACGGTCGATGGGCGCAGGTTAAGTATATTCGCACATTACTGCAAGCCACTGGAAGTACTTGTTATGCGTATGCATTGCATTACGTGTGTTGCTAAAGGACACGTTATCAACATAAAGTTGTGATACAAATGTTACCCAGTATTAGGAAATATATGTAACTGTACTCTAACTGCCAATTCTACAAGACATCCGTTTTAGAGAAAACGTGATATTGAAGTAACGCCATATCCTTCCAATGTAACCAGGGTTCGAAACAAATTTCTGAAACCTTTTGGGGTAATTTATCAGTTTGATTTGCTCAAAATCAATTTCCATTGTTTTTGTAATAAGTGTGTTATTTAGCAGTTCAAATAATCCTTCTAAAAGTCCGTTTTTACTATTTTGCGCTTTTCTGTATTTAACAGAACATGTGGTCTCATCCAATCTCGCTGATTGACTTAAATAGATCTTCGTACTTTGGATAATGTGAGACCCAGTTTGGTATAGAGTTTTATATTTCTCACATGTACAAAATATTTAATCTTACTGGTGAGTTTTAGAACCAGTTGCGACGGGTGTATATTTAATAATTCCAAAATCCTCCTTAACCTAGAAGTAATACTAAGATATCTCATCATCAATTTTTAAAGACTCGGGAGCAAGTGAGTAAAAAGTCTGTAATGTATGTAGGTAATGTGGATATTCCAGATGAATGTCTTACAATAAACCCAAAATCCCCATTGGCTTCATAACCGGTCTTGAATAACCTACTCCCTTCAACGCCCTTAAAACCATCACCGGAAACTTCTGAATCGTTGGGCAACCATCAAATTATTAGCATCCAAGTACATTATATATATCGACTCTGTGCATCGGTCAATAATTTCAAGATAGCAGTTGTTCACCTTATCATTACTGTGTGAAATAATTGAAATACAGCCTCGTGTGCTATATTCAAAGTACATTAACATATTGAAGTCTTTCAAAAATTCGAGTCGAACACCTGTCAGCGAGTACTAATTAATAGCAATGGTACGGTAATTTTAATTACATATTAAATCCTGTACGTTGCTTTATTTCTTCCTCTAGTAACTTTGAAATTTCCAAATTATATACAAATTTCAAGAAAAATCATAATTCGAATAGTAATTTTTACGTTGTTTAGGCACCAATACATACCTTTTTACCTCAAAATTCATGTATGCAATGCAAGTACAATTGATCTTATCACACTGAACAATCCTGAAAATCTATAGACACTCTCTAATGCCATACATACATTTACATCTACTGAAAACGTGGCAGAATTTGACTGCTTTTGGCGCATAAACTTTACCAAATTTTGCTTAGGCACCGTCCTTAATGGTTATTAACATACACAACGTGGGGTTAAAACAATGAAACTAACGTGTTTAACGGATTATATAAGCCTAAATCCCTATCGTTCATCCCTACAAGCAGAAAATAGACTTTGTCGAACTTTTCAGATTTACATTTTTGGTGGTATTTTTTTTAAATTTGGCTCAAACCTCGAAAACGCTTATGACAAAAATACATAACAGTGAAAATTGTAACTCCCTATGATAAGAATTATAACCTAAAATTTTGAACGTCTACAAATGGTCAAGATCAAAGTATCCAGTCAGTGTCGGAATTTTAAAACTTTAAGCATAAACACATGGGAGAAGCTCAAACGCAAAGCGGAGTATAATCATTTACGTGTCCAATAAATAAAATGCGAATATGCTTCCCAATCTATCCACGTAGTAGTTTGGATACCAACCAACCCTTTCGGAAATGAATGCCATCGCAAACTGATTGAAACGCTAAAATACAGATCCTTTTATAAGTTTTCATGAATTGTGATTGGTTCAATGCCAATATTAAAAGCTTCCATAAGAAACATTCGATGCTAAAATTTGTTGAAATTTTGGTATGACGCTAATATTGGATATTCATCATTAAGATATATTTCCAGCTACTAGAGCCATTACATTTGATAGATATGTCTACTCATAGGAAAGAGCAATCTAGTAACTGTTTAGTTAATGGCTGTATATTCACTGTGTGGCGCATAACGAATTGATGACATCTGAAAACACGAATTGAGCAAAAACAATTTGGAGCATAACCAGTACCAAAACTTTGGTTTTTAGGACAATATCACAGAAAGATAATCCAAACTTAATCTTGGAGAGGTCTGCCGGCAGCACTGTTAGATATCAGCCGACAAAGTTATTGGCCGCCAGGCCGGTTGTCCGGCGGGACGATTTTCCGGGCGGTCGCTTTTCCCTGTTCGACGCAAATTTTTTCGAACGGCTGACGTCCGAAAAACGGTCGCCTGGTGCCGAAAACTAGTGTCATACGCCATCAGTTTTTATATATACATATGGTGTAGGTGTGTATTAATAACTGGAAGGTATGGCGAAGACTATTGGCGGAAAAATCTTCTAACTGGGTCCTTTATAACCTAAACGCCTCATTAGTTAGTTATCCTGGATTAAATTTATATTCTTAAATCTTAGCCAATGCAGGAAAGCTTATAAAGGTTTGCCTATGATTAGATGATAGTCAACAACGTTGACGCATCGCGTCGTACATAGGGCTACTTCAAACATATAAATGTAGTGTAAATCGTCGTAATATTGACTCAGTATCAATTACAGGCCCGAACATAAAAAATCAACCGATCTGGGTTCTTCTGTTTATAAATATCATGTATACATGCATACTGAACGGTATTTTAACTGATAAAATTTTGCTAATCCTACTTGTCTATTAGTTGCTGTGTCTGAAATATCAAGTTCTATAGTTTAAACTGTGTCAAAATCACTTCAGGTTCCGGTAGGAAGAAAGGACGTAACGTTGATGTACATA
>JASANE010015303.1:0-80796 GCA_030248225.1 Trileptium ribeirensis
AGGTGATAGAAAAAATGGTCGTCCTAACAAAAAACGTTTTAAAAACTCAATACTACTCCTTATATTTCGACTATTTATGACAAAATTCTATGTAAAATGAAGTGCCGCCTGCAGAAATAAGCATTTTCTAGCACATACGCTAGTTGCTTGTCTCATTGCCAAAGTGGTGAATTCTGAGTGCTGAACACGTAATTTAGATACGTACATAGCATGCGTTGCTTTAATAGTTGATGAGATATACCTGCTTACTATGTGTTTAGGAACTTACAATATGCATCTAAATATAGAATGAATTGATCTAAAATTGAGAAGAATAATGTCCATACCGCTCGAGTGGTTGCGGAGATATTACGGTTTTAGTGTATTTTGGGTCTTTTGGGAACATTCAAAAATTCAATTTGACCCAATCCCGCAGCGTAAATATTGACAACAGTGGTGCTTCATTAGCAGCTAGATACAGTTTGTATATCTCTAGAGCATGAGCCCAATGATATAGCTCGAGCGGTTCAAGAGATATTGATTTTCGTGTATTTTGGATCCATTGAGCCAATTCGAAAACCATTTGTGTAGGGTAAATAATCAAAACGCGGTAGGTACATAGAGGTTAAATTGAACTACAAAATGAGACCAAAAACACCCACATAGCTCGAGCGGTTAGGAACGTACTGCCATTTTCGTGTTTTTGGGCCTCATGGGACTATGAAAACCTCATTTAACCCAAACCTGGTCAATAATAACAGTAAATAATGACAAGTAGCTACATAGAGGCTGCATTGCTCTACAAAATGAGCCCAATATTACACATATCGTTTGAGCGGTTCAAGGGATATTGCCATTTTCGTGTATTTTGGATCTCTTTAACAGATTCAGAAACACATTTTGGGAAAACCCTGCAGCGTAAAAAATGAAAACGCCATACATCATCAGAGATGGTGAATTGCAGTACAAAAGGAGCTCAATATCATTGACATAGCTACAGCTTTTCTGGAGATGTTGTCATTTTTGTGCATTTTCAGCCTCTTGGATGCTTTTAAAACCCTATGGACCCTAGTCTTGGTTCCAAGGGTTGCAAAAGTAAATGCAAAAGCTTCATATAGTGTGGCGTAGAACCTTAATTGCTCTACAAAATGAACCTGATTTGGATGAAATATCTGCACCGGTTGCTGAGATACAACCAATAATATGTTTTGTCGGATCCCTTTTTGACTGGACCCGAGCCCTTTCAACTCGAAGGAGTTAGAATTTGCTTCTCCCTGTAATTAAAAAGCACAATACAAATTTTAATTTTTCGAATAAGCTATCGCGCGAGTAAATCGGCCCAGGCAAAGTTCATGTTATGCGTGTTACCCCAAAAACCTAAGAAATGGGCACCATCGGAATTTACACCTTTGGACGGTAGAATTCTTTGCTATGCTCGTTTCACTTACTACGCAGAATTCTATAAAAATATGCAACAAAAATGACATACATTTTATAAATACATAAAAAACACGAAAAAATGTAATTATATAACTCCCCATTTGACCCGGGTGGTACGGTTTTCCATCAAGGTAACCTGTCGGGAAAGTGCACCAGCTCAAAGCCCCAGGTAATATTTTGGTCCTAATGAGAAGCCAGATCAGAATGCAAAAATACAATCGTTTTACTGGTGCTGACTGCATTAACATATCTTATTTATACAGTACGTACATGTAAAAGTCACAGGGTACCTATAAAATGTTTTATAGTAAATAAAGTATACATTCAACAAGTTGACACTTTTCACCATTAAATGACATGGAGATAATAGCAAGAGTGCGAAGAGTATGACACTTCCAGTACTGCAAATAAAACCCGTGTTTGATGACGGTGTCGTTTCTTGCACTATCCCGTTTGGCCAAAATTCAATGAACCCTCCACTTGTCTGGCTTTTCCAAAGTTGTGTAAAAGTGACCGGGTACCTATAAATTTGTTTTGTAATAAATAAAGTATACATTCAACAAGTTGACACTTTTCACCAGCAAATGACATGGAGATAATACCAAGAGTGCGAAGAGTATGACACTTCCAGCACTGCAAATAAAACCTGTGTTTGATGACGAGGTCGTTTCTTGCACTATCCCGATTTGCCCAATATCAATGAACCCTCCACTTGTGTGGTTTTTCCAAAGTGAGCGAATGGATCCCCTGGCAAAAAGGGGGCGTCCGGCTGGTGCCCCACTTGCAAAATTTTAGTTTCCTTCGTCTAAAAATACACCATCTGACATAAAAACGTGACAATTTTAACAAAAATGTATATCTGAAATTAAAAATTTGATCAACAAAATTGATTTAAAAGTTTTAAATAAACATAAATTCAATAGACATTTTTGCACAGTGTTTAAGGCTATTTATTCACAATTTTTGCTTTTTTCGTTAAAAACATTAAATTTTAAAAATTTGTATTTTCGAATGCCAGCGTGCCCCAGTTCAATTCATAGGGCCTCAATTCATGTCCCCCGGTAAATTCCGGCGCAACCTAGTTCCAAATTAGGAAGCCCCGGTTCATGTCTTCTGGCAAAATTCTCAGCCAATGCAGAAGCCAGTCTGTGGGTGACAGGTTGAATACAAATCTTTTATGTGAGGCAGGTCGGGCCGCGACAATGTCTTCGTGGGGTCTACTAAAAACTGTCAGAAGTGCACCTAATCCCTTCTCACAGCACTGTGGTGTCCTAAATACCACTGCACTCCCCACAATAGCTTGAAATTCGGTGTCATTTGAACTCCCAGGAGATGGGAAGGGGTAGGACCGAAGCAGCCCGAGTCAACAAACTCTGGTTTACACCATTAGAGTAGTAGAGTGTAACTTCACCGTATGAAAGTTCGACAGGCACAGATCGAACCATGTGGAAACTTGCCAATATATTGCTTCTCTGAACAGTATAAAACAAAGTTGGTTAAACAAATGCAATGTTAACTTGCCCATTATCTTTGCCTACACAAAATTAAATTATATCAACTGTCATATGGCGTGTTCAAATTGCATTCGATCCGATTCGAACAAAATCTTATATTTTTGTATTTAATTATACTTCTCTGAAAATTTATTAATCTCATATTAAACTACATGAACTGTTAATTCGGTACTTTTATAGCTTTCTATAACATTTGTGCCAATGCTTATACTATAGCCGAAATGCTAATAACATTCATCAAGAAACTTTTGTTGCATTTACTTTATTTCCTATACCGTATAGGGCTATCCGGATCCATTCAACATTCACTATATCTTCAAAAACCAACTTTAACAACAAAGCATTACCAACAACAGTTACGGACAGAAATAAAACTAAAGTTTCCACAAAACCTTCAATTCTCGAATAGCATTTGAACAATAACTGTTAATTTACCACAATCAATTTGGAGGCGAAAAGTTTGCTATTATTTCTGTCCGCAACCGTAAACACAACTCTGTTGTTTGATTTTCGTCGCTGTTTAATCGCGAAAGGCATAAACAGACTGAACATGACCCGACGCCGTGCTTCGCGCTGTTCCGGTTGCACGACCACCTACCGTAAGTTCTAATATGTGTATGCCAATACAATTCGAAAGGCGACAAACTAGGTTCTTTCGAGGTACTGTATCTCATCAAAACTCTGAATCATACGTTATTGCGTGATTTTTAATCAATTATTATAACTTTTCGCATCAGCGGTCATAAAGGTTTTCGAAGATGAAAACGATGAGATAATTCATTTGAATGAATCAGTGAAGAATATGCCCTATTTGGCAAATACAAGCTCTGAGACCCTCTTTGATTTTTGCATGGCTTAGTGGGTTGTAATTTAATGCAGTAATTTGTTAAATCTACGAATATAAAAGTTTTCCAGGTAGCAAAAATGATGAGTTGATTCGCTCGAACGTATATTTATGTGACTATAAAAGTTGGTCGGTTGCAGTGCCGCCACTTCCTGCAATTTCCTGGGTTGACCTATTTTCTAGTTTAATACTTTTTCGCCGATCAAAAATGCTTCGTATGCATTTCTAAAACCATATGCTACTCATAAAGTAACTAAATCTAAGGTATGTTTATTTCGATATAACACACTATAGTGTGCATCTACATTGTACATTATTAACCAACGATACAAAATTCAAAACGAAAACCAATACCACAGACTTCGCTGAAACCTTGTGTTCTTGACTTGAAAGTATGATAACTATGTTCGCTCTGTGCCATAATGCTATAAACCCAGCGCCAGAAAAACAAGAATGATAAGTCTCTATAAAAATTGTTGACTATGTACAAAACCAGGCTCGGAACTACGCAGCGTGAAATGGTTTCCCCGACTAGGGTTCCCGTGAGCTGGTTAGTTAATTTAGCGGATACGGCTTCACAAAAACTTAAAGAACGAATAGGTTGTAAAATCGAGTCCGATCGGGTTTGCTAAATGATATTTACACGTGTGGATTTACACTAGGAATATCACATATTCCTAAGCAACAAAAATATACAACTATACCGTTCCATCCATATCACTAGCTTCGTCTAAACTTTCGCAAGCTACAGTCGACCCCAACGTGGTTTTCGTGTCCATTTGCGCCGTTTTGTTTGGGGATTTCAACACGCGCTGCCCAATATTTTTACGAGGACTCTGAACCACCTCTGCGGATACCTCAAAAAATACATAAAAGAACGTAATATAGCCAACAGTAGAAGAAAAACTAATTTCTGAAGTCTCAGTAATTATAGATGATTCGCTATAAATCGACGCCTCAGTAGCACACACGTCGTGTAGTAAAATCGTACTATTCGCACAAGAGTATCTCGAACTGATGTATAAAATGATATACTGTGACTTCGTTGTGAAGTTTAACAACAATACATACAGTGATACACTCAGATCTCCGTTCATTGAGGAAGTATTTGCCCTAATCAAATTCTTTTGATATAGTCAACAGAGCATAAAGAAATATGACACTTCCCTATACAGTGATGCAAACCCGTGTAAACACTGGCATTTTCGGCTTTACCAGCCTCAGTTTTGGGAGCAGCCCTGACACAGTGTCACTTGAATAATATATCGATTCAAAAGACCTCATTCAAAACTAGAATTTCAACTCTCCACAAAACAAAGGGTATCCGAGGAACGCCCAGAAAACGTGGGATTAATCAATTTTGATACTTCAGAAACGAGGCGATAGGCCAAAAACAGAAGTATCATCCAATTCTGGTTTAAATCAGACTGCTGGGCAGTGTCATACTTTTCCCATATATAAATATTTTTTGATTCATTCAATGTTTTTGCAAATGCACGTTTTTCTGATCAACATCTTGCCTTGACGTAATAAAACTTGCGAGCCAATAGCATAGGCGCAGATCCCGTGGGATAAGAGAGGTGTGTCCCCACAATATTTGATAATCTGGAGCAACCCCTCGTTATAGGTAGCCAATGGCCAAAATCTCAGGATAAATATTCCAACATCTTGCATCCCCTGAATGTTACAAGAAATCTGCAACCCTGGTTGGTACCCCTGTGCTATGCAATCTTTTTACCGATTACCAAACGAATAAAGTTACGCGATTTAGACATAGTGAAAACCGAGTTGTGTTATTTTCACTTGTGAACTGATTGCTTCGATATAATTATTCAAATTGATACATGGTAGTGACAGTAACCAGCAGTATAAACTTGCTGTTTTGCCTAAAGTACATATACATGCGGAAGATTTTGCTTACACCCCCAAACAATGATCTTCCTGAGAGAAGATACACCCAAGCGCTATGCACCTCCGATAGAAGTAATATAGCACATACTGTTATCGTGTTAATTTTACTAGAACAGGTTATTGAAAAACCCAAATTCGAGAGACTATGCATGATTTTACTGATAGCCATTCCTGTTCCTACTACCGCAAAAATTGTTATGTACATACATACAAATATATAAAATAGGAAGCGGGATGGGCGCCCGCCCTCCACTTTTAGGTGGCACCCACAATTTTAATTATTTCCCACTCTGGACAGCTTGCTGTGAACCTGAAAATTTATCTAGATTCCTCGATGCCAGTGCGCCGGCTGCAGTTTTAAAACGAAGCATTACAGTGAATTCAGGAATGTTGCAATGCCTCAAATGCTTGACAATACTCGTGTGCAAAGCACTGCTATATTATTGGCTTCTATAGTTATGACAAACGTGGAAGTGAGCGTAACATAACGTCACCCTCAGTCTCCCACTGCAGCATTTGGTAAGTTGGGCGGCCTCAAATATTGTCGCCAAACCTGATATTTTCCAGAGTTTTGCAAAACGGGGATTGGCGGGGCTGGGAACATAAAAATGTGAAAGTGTTTTTGGTGACTAAAATATTTTCTTGGGTGTGGGAATCGGCCTTCGCGGACCAGCTTTCAAATTAGGAGAATCCGGTATTATAAAATTTACGATGTTTGCAATGAGGAACTGTGGATGACTGCAACCCTACAATTTGGAGAGCCCCGTTTATTGAAGCACATCAGCACAGTATTTAGTGGACCATGATGGTCTTTTCGTGAATAGCGGCAACAAATGTCTCAGTAGCAATGACATAACAGCAGCATGAATACGGAAGAAAATATCGGAAAAGACAAATTACCATTCACAACAAGAACAACACTTTTACCGTTTAATGCGTGAGCTTGCTGCCCGCCCGCTGACCGTGTCCCGCCAAAATGAAAAAGTCCTAGCTACAAAGACCGTTGCTTACTGTAGAGACGTAGAAGAAATAACTTACGTTCACTCTTTATTAACTAATAATAATTATGCAACTAACTTGTCCTTGGGCAGGGTGCTTAAGAGCGTTATTGCTTTGCCATCGATGGTTTGTAATTGTGTTGTCCTTAGGAGACGGACGTGCGTCAATCGACGAAGGTGCAGTTTTTCTTTTCATAGGTCTGTTTAAGGTGCCATCACATGCATTGTCGTTGCCATATCTACCACTGCCTTTGGTCATTCGTGTTTTAGCGTAAGAAAGTTTTGAGCCCTAAGCGGTGTAATAATAAATGAAAATCAACACCAATATTGTTGCTCTGAAGAGACCTTCTAACACTTGTCGCAATTTATAATCCATAGAACCACATCAAATAAAATAATTTGTGTACAAGAGGTAATATTTAGTAATCATTCATTATTCGTTGTAGAAATTAACTAAGTTTAAAACCCACCTTTAAACTATTATTACTAGACCAATATCACCATGATCGGTTTATCATAATTGTGATAGCTAAACATAAAGCTATTGATGAACTGTTAAACTGCCATGCATGCATCATTGATAAATAAAACCGCTACGCATCATTAATAAATAAAACAGCTACTACGCATGCGGTATAATAGAGACAGCCACATACGCCTATAATTAATCATAGTTTTAAATCAGTTACCGTATGTAGGTAACTTTTTGCAATTTTCAAGATACGGCTATTGTATATGTACGTTATTATATCTGCTATAGTTTATTACTTATGTTTTAATACATTTCATGCGGCGAAATATAAAGAATTTGACTTTAGTACACCCTGAACAAATATTATCAATTTGGTCACAGAAACCCTAGTTATGCAGATTTCCTTTAACGCATAAATTGCTTGAGCCTAAAGGAAAGCGCTAAATTCAAGCTTTAATTGTGCATTCCCGTGTGTTTATGATAATTAGCAACAGTCGGGTAGCTTATGACTAATTTGAAAAGCAATTTGTGTGTAGTACGTTCAAAGAAAACTCAATATGTCAATATTGTGATTTGCATTTGATGTAAAATTGTTGGTATTAAAATATGCGACAGCTTTGCTTTACAGTCACTTAAAAGATCAAATTTTGTTTCAAGTTAATTATTAACTGCACTTCCATATAGCAATTGCGAGCACATGGTGCCGCAACCCTGACTTATTTTTGTCATAGTTGAAAAATAATTGCATTGTTGTTGAATTGAAAATTCAATAATTGAAAAATATTAGCGAGTAGATGAATGCATTATTCAGTATACAGCGAAAAACTTTCAGGAAATTTGGTAAATGGGAATATTTTTCAAATTGCTGAACAAGGAGATGGCGTGCTAGAAGGCAAAACAAATGGCAAAGAAATGATAACATTTTCCTGGTTGACCGGTGGAAAAAGTTGCGAAAATTTATCATTGTAATATTTTGATTTGTTGAGGACATGGTGTCAAGTGGTTTTGAAAACAAAAGTTAAGAAATGCGAGTTTCTAGAAAAGTAATCCGGTGCCATACTGAGATTTACGAATTATTAAGTAGCAGTATGGTACAACAGCTAGTAGACTTTAAAAGATACAGAGATGGACATAGGGCTAACGCTTAGAAAATATAATCAGTAGATGATTCTTGGACGGTTACAGATGGAAATTTGGCTAATTCGGGCAAACCGTGATACAAAACTCACTGGTTCGTTATGAAACTTCCTTAGGAAAGTTAAATGCTGAAATTCCGAGACAATTCCCGTCGACGAAATAGATGCGAAAAAACTGTATGGAAATTCAAGATGCTATTTGAGAGGCTCAGGGAAAGCTTACGCCCTTGCTTAGCAAGCGTGAACGCATACATACAATTTAAAACAAAGTGTACACGGGTAACGAATCCGTGAACTTTAAATGTTAAATTAATTCGTGAATGTTAAAAAGATATTTCAGCTAAATTACCAAACCTTAACTTGCCTAAATATGACGAAAATCTTCCTAAATGGCAAGAATTTTGAATAAACAATACATCCAACACATCTGCCGAAAATTGATAAACTAAAATATGTTCGCTGCCTATTGCTGAAGGATCGATTCGTAGATTTAGGATAACTGCAGCTAAATATGACACTATTATTGATACACTTAAGCTTCGTTTTGTCAATCATGAAACTGCCATTTATACAAATTTAGATAATTTGCAAGCGCTGCCAAGCGCAACAGGTGATACTGTGAGCCGAAGCCTGACTGCATTAGACCTCGAAGAAAACATGTTTAGTGTTGTTTTTACGCCAATTATGCTACTTTCAAAATTGCCTTGTTTGATTAGAATAGAATTACACCGTCGGAATGGCTCAGGCAATTGGACTCTATCGCGGCTTAAAGAATTATTTCGGTAGGAAGTTCTAACAAAGAGAGATTGCACTCATGTGAAATCAATGCAAGAAAACAGAGTAAGAAAATACGATAAAAACCAAAAGATAAACAGCAATCTTTTGAAAAGAAATTTTTAAAACCGAAACCATCAATAAGCACATTTTTCAAAGCAACAAATGGCAAACACCGTAAGATGTGTTTATTGTTATGGAGCACACTACGATTTATTCCATAAGGTAGTACCTGTCGAAACACATAAGAAAATCTTAAATGTCGAAAATTCTTACCAAATAAGCATTTCGTGAAAGCTTGCAAACAATAAATATTTTCATTGTTCCGATATCTCACACCATGCATCACCTTGTTTTAAACGGCATGGTAAGCAAGCGATATTTCAAAGCCTGAGATAACGTGTTCAAATGGGAAACACAATTCACAAAATGCAAGCATGATGAGTGAATTACTCGATAAGCCAGATTCTCAGGTAGCACTAATGGCTCAGAACAATATGTCTGTCTATATGCAACCTACAGAAACTGTGTTTCATCACGCAAATGGAATTTCAAATACCGCTAGAGTATTTTAGATCATGGTAGTTTGTGCTATGCTTTATTACTTTAAAAGTAGTGAAATGATTAAGACTGAAAACACCTGGATATATTACGATGGCTAATGCTAGGTTTGAAGAATCGGGTCATTTCACGCTACGATCACCTTTTGGTCGGGGGGGGGGGGTAAAACTGGACATTTTGGCCAGTAGCACATAAACGTGCAGGGAACTGGTAAAAATGTTATTTACGCTAGGAAGCGTCATTAGTTAGCTAGTTAAAACAAAAAAAATTTTTCGGCTTCACGCACGCCGTAATGCATGAGTAAACTTAAGCTGCGCACCTTACCATCCTCTTTTGACAAAAGCGATTGCCATTCAGTTGTACACTGAACACAAATTTCATTTTTGCGTTAAAGAACAGAAATTAGTCCGTTTCATATTCCACACATTATAATTTGGAAATGTTCGCGAACACACTGGTGTTAAAGTACAGGGACCGAATTGCATTCGCTAATGGCGTTATGGAACAGAAAAATGTCGAAATTGGATACGGCTGTTGAAATTCGAGTTTTGTTCGCTAACAACGTTTTGTACATGGTGTCAAAAGAGGATGGTTGGGGGCGCATCTTAAGTTTACTCTTGCATAAGAGGCTGGACATCCACATAAGTCCCAAATTGACAAAAATCGTAATGACTAATTTTTCGACCTCTTTTTTTCGGGTAGTGTCGTGGCTCCGTGCTCGATGTTATGGCCCAAATTCTTTTCTATGCAGGATTAGTCAGGTCTACACAACATTTTTAATTGCACGATTTTCAAATCTACTCCAATCATGGATAGTGACAGCTGTCGATATGGCATGAACCCCAGTTTTACTCCCCCCCCCCGACCAAATTCTTTTTTTGGTCATTGCTCGTTACTTATGCATGGTACATAAACGTTGTTCATATATCATACCTGTCCCCTGGGTGCTTTTTGAAAAAATATTAACCCAGGTGCTTGCTGTCACTTACCCCAGCGCTAGGGTCAAAAGGTCGATTTTAGCACATTTGATTACCCCCCCCCCGACCGTTGCTAGTTAGGGGTATGGTGGAGTCAGTAGAAGTCAATTAATTTGTCTGTTATGGTTCTTTCCGATCACGAAGCGAATGGTGAAACGACCTGAGCTCTATCTCGTTCCCGACCTGTTGATCTCCGGCTTTTACCCACCCCCGACCACACTTTTACCCCCCCCAACCACCACCAAAATGTGGAAAAATCGAACATATGATGTTATTTCGAGGAAATTTCACGTTTTTGGTTCATAATACATTGTGGCAATACATTTCGACGACATGTGTCGCAAAATTATTTTTTGAAAAAATTCTAAATTTACTCCCCCCCCCGACCATGGTCGCAGGCATGTACACTGGCAGTTGATATGGGCTGCCATTTTGTACCTTCATAGTGGAAATTGTGGTATAGAATATCTTACATACCGTTTTCAAGTTAACTATGCTGGTTAAACACGGTCGAATTGGCCATTTCACATTTTTACCCCCCCCCCCCCCAACAAACTTTACCCCCCCCCCCGACCACCAACTACTTCCGGTATTGTAACATATCTGGCAAAGGGTATGTTGTGATTTTTTTTGCATAACACTTCCCCCAGGCTAAACTATCGATATAAATAGCTACCGTTTATGGCCGCTGCGTTTCCATTTAATAACCGGTATAAATCGGCACCCCCGTGTTTTAAAAGTGTTAAATTTGACCCAAGAATAAGCATAAAAAGCTTAATTTTTTTATGTACGGAGTTCCGCATAACGTCATTTTGACCGCGCTGACTGGCTGCACGAGATACGATCACAAAATCGAGGTTAGATGCAACCTGGAGCATACCAGAGGCCATTTTATGGTACCTTGCTGAGCAGCAGGGGGTGGTATTTGGGAAGCCATGGCATAAAAACGGTTAAAAATTTACTATAACGACCTCAAATCAGGGATCCTTGACGTCTTTGGTCACAGGGTGTAAAAATGAAGATAATCGGAGCCAAAAAAGTCATTAGTCATTTTCTCTGGGGCAAAAGGTCATCGTAGCGTGAAATGACCCCATCGCGTCGTTGCATTAAGCCATATCCTCGATTAGAATTTACTTTGCCAGCAAAACTACGTTCTTACATGAATATCGAAGCTTTTGTAACGGATAATATTTCCGTACCCCTTCAAAAACTACCGATCAATGTTCCACGTTTTTCAATATCAAATCAGTTTTCGTTAGCCGATCCGATTATTATCAAAGCACAATTTCAAACAATCGATATTTTGGTTGAAGGCGGACGCGTGCGTAAGAAGAAATCGTGATCTGTTCTCGTTCGTCACTTTTACGCGATTGTGAACTGGCTTGACAAAAGAATAACCCAGGTGTACGCATATAAAGTAAACTCACACATTAGAAGACGTAGAATAAAAGACGACGGTGCAACCCGAGATAACGATTTTGCAGTCCAACGTTTCAACGACCCAATTCAAATGGTTAATAATAGGTATAAGGTCGGCTGCCTTTGGAAGGATAATAATCCAAGTATTTTAAAAAATATTTCACCCGCTCAGCGTACGTTAAAATCAATAGTTAGAAGAACTAAAGCAACACCAGATATTCTGAACGTATATGACACAAAGAACTATTAAAGAACAGGATTGGATTGCAATAATCGAAAGAGTGCCTGAAGCTGCAATAGTTAAGCCCCAAAAACTTAGCTTGGCAACCTAACCAGTTAAACAATTGCTTGCTAAGAGGACATATATTTAGAGTAAACTATGCGGTTTCTTTATTCGTTTTCGCTTGCATCAGCACGCTGTCGTATCTGATATTGAAAAGGCTTTTCTCCGAATCGGTCTAAGGAAATCGGACTGAGACGTTACTCAATTTGTCTGGCTTAAGGAACCAAGATGTTAAGACGTTGACGAAAACATTTATAGATTTGCGATAATGCCTTTTGGTGTTACAAAAGTACATGGCATGTTGTGGAGCGCAGGCTAGGATAATATTTCATACAATGGCGCACAAATTGAAAACAGTGTCGTTAAATCAAAACTAGCCTGTTCACAGTGGGGGAAACCGCACATTTCTAATCCTCCATGTTCGTGAGATTTTACCCATGTCCGTCCTTTCAACTCTGCCAAAACCACCCATGTTCAACTAAATCCAAAAATTTTTTAATGTCTAAAAATTTATGTTTTTTGTTTGCAAGTTGTTTTTAAACATTAATTACCACTATTTATAATACCAAGACGTCGTTGTATGGCTTGAAAATACATGCACGGCAGTGAAACTGCATGTAAACATGAAATTATTTCGTATTTTTAAGCAAAATTTATTCCCCCACTTTGAAATTTCCCCCGAGAGTAAACATGCCTTCCACTTTTCGAAAGGCTGTGGACAGGCCAGCAAAACGTTCGTTTTCTCAAGTTCGCTCTTCTACATTATTGATCGTCGCGGACTTTTATTCCCCTTTATAGTTAACCTAAAAATTACGGAGCAGGATGTTTGGAAACTAAAACTTAACTGGAATGAAGAATTACCACCGGTTATTATTAACCGATGGTCAATTATTAAGAGTTGTTTTTCATTATTGTCGGATATTAAAATTCCACGTTTTGTGAATCCAAATACTGAAAATTTACAACTTCACTACTTCTGCGATACTTCGTGTAGAGTATACGCGGCTGCAATCTGTATTAAACCTCAAAATGGAACTGACCAGTTAATTTTGACAAAATCCAAATTAGCTCGATTTAAAGCAATCACTCTTCGCTCTCCAAATTGGCCCTGGCATTTTTCGGTTCCCCCTGGTTCAGAACAGGTGTCCCCTGTTCATGCCCCCTGGCAAAATATTGGGCTCCCCCCGGTTCACCGCCTCTTCGAAAATTTTTTCGTTTCCAATCGGTCCAAAGTACATAAAATTTGATCCAAATTTGTACTAAAATTCCGTTCTGAAGCCAAAAATTTGACAAATTTTGTCAAAATTTGTTTCAAAATCGTTTTTCTCTCCTTCAAAAGCGTTTTGGCAGTGTTTCGGACACATTTTTAATGTTTTTCTCTTGGCAAAATGCCCCCTGGCATAATCGGGCGCTTCCCGGTTCGGAATCAGGGGCCCCCTGATTCATACCCCATGGCAAAATCGGGCGGCCCCCCGGTTCGGAACCAGAGGGCCCCCTGGTTTATGCCCCCTGGGAAAATTTTGAGCGAATGGAGAGCCCAGTCACTATACCACGTCTTGAATTGATGGCAGTTGTAGCTGACATTACATTGCTGACATTTGTGAACAGTCAAATAAAAAGCTATTTTAGTTGTTCTACATGCGCAAAAATGCATGTGCTGCGCACTGATTCCAAATGTGTTCCTTGCTAGCTTTCTTCAAATAGTGTTGCATGTTTTTAATTCGTGAAATAATATCTTATGACACAGATTTCCGTTATATTCCAGCAAAAATGAGCCCAGCAGATATACCAACCAAAGGACTCTTATTGCCAGCCCCCATAGGCGAGAGCATATAGTAGCATAATCCAGACTTTTTATAGCAAAGCAAAGAATCATGACCAGCATCTTGGCAGAAAGTGACGTTCAAGGTTGTAAGGAATTTTGCATTGGCAAAGTATCAGTCTAAGATTGTAAACCTGCAGTTACACAATATCGATAAACGGAGATCTCTTCAGGCTATTTAACAATAGATGCCAGAAAATAGTTGAAACTGTCAAAGTTACTGGTCGCTGCAGCTTGGATTCGTAGATTTATCAATAGAATAAAAAGGAACAGCATAATTCAAAGTCGTTAACGGACCAGTAAATTAGTGTAGTCAAGCTGGAATCGGTCAAACATGTTCAAACCCAGTTCACCAAGACATCAGCATGATGCGGGAAATACTTCAAATTGGCGAACAATATCGGCCAACGCTTCTGGAAAGAAGTAGTTAACGATCCAAACGTCTGTATTATATTGCTGATCATGAAATTCAATGGAAGTTTATACCAGAGTTCGTTCCTTTGATGGGCGGTAATTATGAGCGGTCTATTATTACTAGTTGGAACTGTGAAACGGTCGCTTAGGAAAACTTTAGGTCGCGAAATGATTGAACTGTCGCATTTGCAGACAAATAGTATACGAAGTAATGTCAACGCTTAATAATCGACAGTGTTTTCCTACGATATAAAAGACATGATTAAAATACTCACTTTTGCGAAATTATTAGGAAACCCGTTTGTAATATTACGCAGTTTGACTCAATAAAACAGGGAAGAACATGGACGTACCAAAAATTTAGCGGATAAGATAGTTTCTATTTGGCGTACAAATGCATGATTACGAAATTTTGGGATATTTGGAAGTCTTGTTATTTAACATCATTGCGGGAATCTCATCGTACACTACGACTAAAGGTTCAACAGTTCACAGTCCAGAGATTGGCTCTGCTCTTTTAGTACCCCATTAAAAACGTTCCATACAACTCAAAATTAGTAACACAAAACTTATTACTCGCCCAATTAAATTGTTATATCCCACCAAAATAGGTACTACCACTGACACTACAAATCCTTGCGGTGAACTTGGTGGCTCGGTTGCTAAACAAACTAACCAAGATTACGATCTTTACATATACCTAGATAGTGGAATTTGTGAAAATTTGCATAATCCTGATGTTAATGGTGATATTTGTCGTTCAACATCAGAAACCAAAAATGATGGTATTTGTCGTTCAGCATCTTAAGACAAATGCGATATGTATTTATTCTCAACTATCAAAACTAGAAATTGGCAGGAATTTCTGCGATTTCAGCGTAAAGCGAAAACCAGATGTAGCTGCTAGACATAATTAGAGAGGTTGTTTTCGACATCTTCGAATGATTTTGAATATCAGTAAACATTGTATTATAAATCTGTGAAGCATTAATTTGTTTTAGAATTCAAAAGATGCCAGCAATTTTCATCAACAACACGCATGCTTTGTCTTGTTTGTATTGCAAACATTCAATGATGGGATTTGATATCGTTATATGCAGCTTTTGTCGATATTTTCGTTCAATACCGAGATCTCGGTTTAGAATTAGTTTCTACAACAAAGAAACAATTTATTTCGTGATGCGGCATGTCAATTTGGTTGAACCGTTTCGACAATCGATATAAATACGGTTCCAATTTATACAGCAATGTAGATCGCCGGTTTCATTCTTGGAAGAGATTCAAAAGACTGATATTGCCTTTGCACGTTGGATAGATAGATATTTGTGTGAGGCAAGTAGACCTAGATGGTCCATTTTGTCTACTGGGAAGCTAGGCTTCCAGAAATATTTTAGATTTTCTTACAAACTGAAGTATAGACTTAGTAGGAATAGGATCTGTGAGTTCGCTGTGATCGATGATGCCAAAAGTGGCGAATCTCAGAGTATCGTAATATTCACAATGAAATAGGAAGTGAATAGGCGTTTCTTCCGTTCGGAGACATCTTCCACATAGAGGGCTTACCGTATGATCAATCTTATGCACATGCTTATTTAGGAGGCAGTGCCCAGTAATCAAAGAGATGATGACAAATAAATCTTTCCTATTGCACTTGCTGGCGGTAAGACCAGTGGTATCTAATAGTTGTAGCATCGTTTTTGTATGCTCCATTTGCGGTGTTTCCTCAAACTTTTTAATTATCTGTTCGTTCAGCCATTTTCTCGTCGTTATTTGCAAAAAGGAGTCCGAAATGCCGATAACGGGTTCTGGACCCATAAATTGGGCATTTGCTCCTATCTTTGCAAATTCATCTGCAATTTCATTTCCAGTTACGTCATTGTGTCCGGGAACCCATATGAGGGTGACTTTGTTGTTTTTACATAACTTATTTAAGTTTGTTTTACAGGTCTTTACAAGTTTTGAATTACTGTGTTCGTTTCTCAACGCTAGTATGGATGCTTTACTATCAGAGCAGATAGCTACGTCCATGTTTGCTGATCGTCTGAATAGTAGGTCTTCGGTAGCCATTAATATCTCATATATCTCAACTTGAAAAATAGTTGCATACTTTCCTAAGCTGTAGTGTTTCCGAAGATTTAGCGTTTGATGATATACCCATGCACCTTCAGAGGTGTTATCAGTAAGGTGTGATCCATCGGCATATACTACCATGTTGAATGGATCGGTTACCGCAGTCGATACCTGCCAGTCTTCTCTATTTGGCAGTTTTATTTTAAATTCACTGATCAATTCGGAAGTGATGCCTTCACTATCACATGGGAAGCGGTAGTGGGGCAACTGATCTGTTATGAATGATTCAATCGTGGTGTGAGATCTTGTAGTAGGGGTCACATCCCACATACAATTTCTTTATAATCTTTGGCATGTCTTTACGCTCTGACCTTTGATGTCTACATCCAGAGGTGGGAGGCCGCATGTTCCATGGCTGCTAATGGCGTCCATCTTAGGGCGCCAGTGATGCAGCGACACGCAAAACACTTGACCGAGTCCAATTGCTTCTGTACAGTCTTCAGCTCGCAACGTTTCCACCATACAATTGTGCCATAACATAAAATTGGTTTTACAATTGCGGTGTAGATCAAAGTGGTCACCATAGGTTTGAGACCCCAAGTCTTGCCTACAGCTCGTCGGCAGAGCATGAAGATCTTTTTAGCTTTGTTTATCTTCTCCTGTACATGCGTGTTCCAGAGAAGTTTCCGATCTAGGTAGCCCCCGGATGTTTCACTTTTGAGTTCCAGTTCAACTCCATTAATAGTGGGTGGTGTGAACGGAGGTAAGTTCCTTTTCCTACTAAAGACGACTAAGTTGGTCTTAGTTGCATTAATAGTGAGATTGTTTTCTGCACACCATGATGCAGTTGTGTTTAATACTTTTTGAATTTTTCTGCAGATTGGGTTTATATTTCTGCCCCAGCAGAGAATAACACCGTTATCTGCGTACATTGCATGAGGTACACCTCTTTGCTTACCTTGCGTACTAAATTCTCTACGAGTATGTTCTACAGAATGGGGGACAAAACTCCACCCTGTGGACATCCTTCCGTCACTGCTGTTTCAATTGTCAGACCGCTATTCGTAGAGAACATAGTTCTGTTTTGCAATAAGTTACTGATCCACCGTATGGTTGCTACAGGTATGTTTTTTGCTCGGAGAGCAATTATAATTTTCTCCGTGCTTGTACAATTGAAAGCTCCTGAGATATCAAAGATTATTCTCATACAGAATTTGTTGTCGTCAAGTGCTTTTTCAATAGGAGAGACTAGTTTATGTAGTGCTGACTCTGTTGATCTATTCTTCGTGTAGGCACGTTGTCCATCATGAAGAGGTGACTCTTTTAAACATTTCTTTACGTGCTTATCTATAATTCTTTCAAGTGCTTTTAGACAGAAAGAGCTAAGGCATATAGGACGGTATGACGTCACAAGGCCAAGGTCTTTTCCTGGTTTTGGTATAAAGACCACTCTAGATCGTCTCCATTCGTAGGATACAATACCACTGGCAAGAAAGAATCTAAAGTTGGCCACCAATGTATCTATGATGGTATTTGGGCTCATATGGACCATTTTCGGTATAAAGCCGTCTGGTCCTGGACTTTTGTACGGTTTGAATAATTTGAAGACATGTGTGACTTCTTGTTTACAATTATTTTGTTAGCGACGCTCCAATCTTCGCGATTTCCCCTCCTACCTGAGAAGTAGCTCTCGTGCGTTCGGTTAAGCGAGCATCTTGGACAGTGAGTTTCCAGAAGGGCTGAAGTCTTTTGTGTTTCATTAACCGTGAATGAATTATTCCATTTTACGTTACAGTGAATTGTTCTCCTTTGAGTATTTTAATGAACCTCGAACACTCTTTGACTTCAGTAGTTTTTGCACAGAAATCACACCAAGCCTTCTTTTTAGCGCTTCTGATTTCTTTCTTGTATTCTCTTTGTTTGTCGTTATAGGCGAGCCAATCCTCCCTTTGTCACTTTTAAATGCTTTCTTAAATGCCTTCCTAGAGATCTTCTGCATTTTTTCAAGTTTCCATTCCAACATGGACTTGCGTTTATGAGTTTATTCGCCTTTGCCGGACAGTAAGTATTGTAGCAGTGAGTCGTGGCCGAAACAGTTGTAGCTACTGCTTTGTTCATGGTTTCCTCATTGTGTATATTGGTGCTGATTTTACTATATTGTAACACATTACAAAGCTACCCCAATCGCGTGAGCGAGGATTTCGATATTTAGCTGTTTGAATTTGAGTATTCAGCTCAACTTGAAATGATACGTATCTGTGGTCCGAGAGTGTTATCTCGTTTAGCACCCTCCAGTTTTCAATTTTAGCAACCATGTTGTATGTGCCGAGAGTTATATCTATTACCTTTGCGTATAGCATTTACAAACGTTGGAGTGTTTCCATCGTTTATTATCGCCAGGTCTGTTATTCCTATGTATTCTAACAGAATGTTTCCTCTTCTGTTGGTGTTTGTGCTACCCCATACAAGGTGGTGAGAGTTAGAGTCGCAGCCTATGATGAGGTCAAGCTGTTCTTTTTTGCAATAGTTTATCACATTTAGCTTGTCTTAGGTAGCATGTTCCGAGGAGTCATGGGGAAGGTAGATAGACGAGAACACGACTACCTTCTTTCCCGGTACTTCGAGTTTCACTGAACATGCATCTCTTGTGCTAATGTGGGTTAACATAGTGATGCTGAGATGCTTGGCGGCATAGATAGCAGCCCGTGAGCGTTCATTCCCGGAAATACAAAAATAATTTCCCATGTCACCTGGAAAACCATCTGTATTGTCGCCGTAGTGCCATGGTTCTTGAATTAATGTTATAAAATTATGCAGATTTCGTAACAAGATGCTCACCTGGTCAGTAGACTGGCGGTCGTGTTGAAGATTTATCTAAATGATGTCGACCTTTGATGATGGTGTTGTTGTATTGGTCGCCATGTCCACATCATTTAGCCATTCGATTTAGTCCTTTCTTTGAGAGGGTATGCCGATAACACGGCAGAAGATCCTCCCAAAGAGGTAGAACGGATGGCAGTCCAGTTGATCCAGTGCTGCCACGGCTTCGTCGTCAATGAGGAATTTAAAGACAGTGAAGCCTTGTTAATTGTCGTCATTTCGCGATTTGCTCGCTCGAGTCCACTTGGTGACATCCAGTTCTGGCTTCGACAGCCGAAGATTTTCAAGGAATTCGGCTTTGTCTTTAGCTGGCTGTTTTGTGACGAAGACAGCAGATGACGTTGGGTAGCCACGAATGGAACGGCTTCCAGTTTGCAGTCCCCGACCCGTCAATGGTTGGGTAATGTTGACCAGCCAGTTGATTGCCATTTGGTCATGGCAGCTGATGCGGTAAATTCCCTTATCGAAACCGCATTGTTCGAATCGAGGGCGCGCTGCCTTGACTTCCATCATCGCTGTCGTTAGCTGTTGCAAGATAATTTTTCCTTGCTCCTCCGTTAATAGCTCCCTGGGCCTCCCGGCGAGGGTGACAGCGTATGCAAGGGCTTTGTTAGCGGCGTCGCTGTAGCTTTTCGCCCGCTTGTTGTCCTGTGGAGTGTCCCCAGGGATTCTTTTCCGCTTGGTGGACTTGTGAGCCGTTGGCTCATCCTCCGTACCGATCAATGTTCCCGGCTTCTGCGCGTTGTTGAATCGTTGCATTGCCTCTTTCGACAGCTGCCTAGCCTCAGCAATGGCAGCTTTGTTTTTCGCCGATATGGTTCGTTTCTTGTTGCCGGGTAGCCGTTTTTGTGGTGTTGGTTGGTAAAGTGTATGGTATGTGGGATGTGTTTGTATTTGTCTGTTTTGTGGTTGTTGTTGAAGTTGATGGTAGTGTTGTTGTTGTAAATGTTGATAATGGTGGTGGTGTTGTTGTAGTAGTTGTTAAGATTGTTGTTGTTGTTGTGATTGTAGTTGTAGATGTTGTTGTAGTTGTAGTGTTGTTGTTGTAGGTGGTGTGGTGAAGATGTTTGTGTTTGATTGTGTTACTGCTGTTGGTGTGTTACCATCCGCGGGCTGAGGCCAAACTAAATCGGCCTCGAGCTTTTGTAGAGATGTTGACTTATATTTGGTGGGCCCATCCAACAGGGTGCATGGCCAAACTGAATCGGCCATAACATTACTGACGGATAGGTCCTCCATGCTTTGTGACAGATTTGTCAAATTAAGTCCGGTAGCATTATCATCAGAGTCGTCCCGGTCAACCAACGACCCAGATGTTGGACTAACATTGCCACCCGTATCGCCCGTCCGTGACGATACGGTGGGTTCCCCGGACTTGTAAGGCCCCATAGCCGGGTACAGAGGCACAGTTTTATGACTTTGATTCATAGTTAGGTTTGCTTTGGTTCGGGACTGCTTATTGACTCATGGATAAACGATGAGCTTATTCGCAGCTAACCTCCACATAGAATGAAGGCCGTTCCGCTATCCACCACCTGTGGACCCGCCCGGTAGGAGTGTGCTCTCCCCCGAGGCCTTTGCACGTTAAAACATCTATACAGAAAAACATCTCGAATTCGTTTATTCGTGAAATCACTTTAGGTGAATACACCAAGGTTGTTCTTTTGCCAACATCATGAATTGATTTAAGCAGAAATTCACGTTCGTATTTTTGTGAACGGGAGCATGGGCTCTGCGATGTACGAATGGAATTTGCGTTCGCAAACTTTTGTCCATTTCGCACGTCTGTCCGGGTTTATAAAATGACATTCTAAATCAGACAGCAATGTTCTCGATCTATTTGTGTATTATAGCACACGAGAAAAAATGAGATTGGTAATCGCGTTTCCACTTGTGCGCGGTCAGTAAAATGCGATGATAAATTGTAAAATAGTAATCGCCAACAGCAAATACGCCTTGCTGCATCACAAATCGTGTAATCGTCAATAAGGGAAATCTTGATTTGTTCGCGTTCATCGTTTTTACGATCATGAACTCACTTCAACCCAGGTGTACGCAGCTGAAGTGTATTCACGCATTAAAAAATTCGCATTGCAAAGCTCGTATGCTTCAAAGCAAGCAAACTGGATTAAAAATAAAATTTCTAGGATGTCAAATGTTTTATTCTGTATTGGTCTTGCGACATTGGAAATACATTTCGCAGAAATGCCACCGTCAATGAGAAACTGTATCACATGCATTCCGTGCAATGAAACTTAAATAACTGATTTAAACGGTAGTTTTATTTTGGCGTTGAGAGCGTGCAGTACTCTCAAAGAAAACTGGATTATAGTGATTTGTTCTGAGATAGAAAATTATTGGTTTTTAGATACGTGATAGCTTTGCTTTACAGGCAGTTACTGCAACATCATATTTTGTTTCAAGTTAGTTATTAATTGCTCTCCACTAAAACAATTGCGAGCATAATTTGAGACCAAAGAAAGGCGTATACAGGTTCGTACAATGCAAATGCTACTGATTTTTGTTAAGGCTAAGAGATAGCGTACCAACGCTTCCAAGAGGAGTAGTGACATACACATTGTAGGCTTGAGACAAAACAACGCGTTTAATAACAACAAGGATAAATAAGTCAGAAGCCCATCATTATCCTGCAGTTGTGGACTGGAAACCCATATAGATCAGTATTTAAAAATCTCACTTTTTCGTGAAATTTTTGAATATCAGCACACAGATCGAATAGCGGTACTCTGATAAAATGTTAAATAATCAATATGATAGAATTGTGTGTAGTGGACTCATTTTTGTTTCGACGCTTCTGATAAGTTACAGTTTCTAATATCAGGGGAAACCACATTAAAGACCAGCTATCATGATTCGAAATTTTGCCATAGCGCCACCGATAAACCCTCATAGTCAGAAGAAGCTGAAAACGAGCTGAAACCGGTTTCGTGCTAGTTATTTAATTACGATTTTATATATTATAAAAACACACCATTTGAGCTGGTGCAAAACAGACCTGTTTCTCAACCATCTGCGAATTATCTGTGTCAGAACTATCCCATTTGTCGAATAATTTACCATTAGTTGATGAAAAAGCATCTCGGCTGGTCGATAGCAATGCCGATGCATTGTAGTATACTGGACGTCTTCCGCCTCGAAAATCGCTTCCAATCTGTAAGAACAATATACGTAAAAGTAGCAAAAACTTTTTGTTAAAACTTCGTAAAAATAGCAAAAAAAATCTATATATGTAATGCATAAAAACTGCTCAAATTAACAGCTAAAACACGACAATACGGCTGTAACAATAAATGAAACAAAACATTAATTATTGGCGATGATGGTGTGAGCAACAATAGTTTGTAAAAGTAAAAAAAAACTATTACGACATTTATGATTTGCATTGCGCAAGTAGCTCTAACTGCTATGTTACATGGTTGTAGAAAAACAGCTTAGTGATGCAGAATTTGGAGATGACAGACCCCACCATATCTGGGCTATCCAGATTGGAGGAGTGGGGGCCTGGCATTTTTCGGTTCCCCCTGGTTCAAAACGGGTGTCCCCCGGATCACAGCCCCTGGCTAAATTTTGAGCTCCCCCGGTTCATTGCCTCTTCGCAAATTTTTTTGTTTCCAATCGGTCCAAAGTGCATAAAATTTGATCACTATTTGTACTAAATTTCCGTTCTATAGCCAAAAAATTTTGTCAAAATTTGCTTCAATATAGCTTTTTCTCTACATCAAAAGCGTTTCGGCAGTGTTTCTGACACGATAACCGTTTTTCTCTTGGCAAAATGCCCCCTCGCAAAATCGGGCGCCCACGGTTCATGACCCTTTGCAAAATTTTCAGCGAATGGAGAGCCCAAAATACATGTCTACCGATTCCCAGGTTTCAACCAGATCCACGTACACATCGTTTAATGCTTGTGGAGGATATGCAATCGGGCATATGCACTGTCACTAATTATTATCCATGTTTTTCCCTGCCACCAGCATACATTCTTTCTATAATAAAGCCGTAGTTAAGTACATTCAAGGCAATTTTACGAAGCTTCTACAAAGACCTAAGCATACAGGTTTTAATATTATATGAAGGGTGGTGTTCGCACATGAGCTTGGTCAGCGTAACTAATTAAGAATGGTTTTCTCGGACAACACCACATATCTTTTGCTATAATGACGTCATAACTAAGCGCTTTCAGGACATATCTAGGTAAAAATATTTTAGCGTATTTTCGTAAATCATGCATATCATGGATCATATATGTTTCACAAGACATTTTTCTATTTTTAAGCTTTTATAAATCTAAATCTAGTAGCCACTATATATTCTGTGATTTATCTCGGTATTGATGGGAATCGCCAAAGATGAATTTTGAATTTCCAAAGAGCTAACATCAAAACGATTAGCCTGCCTAATTGCAAATAAAAATGTCAAATAATCGTCTAAATCGGATATAACAAAACCATGTCGAACAGTTTAAGTAACTGAAAAAATTTCCAACACACTTCGAACTAAAGATGACAGTCAGATCTGAGTGAATGTGATTCCGTTTTGGTCGGCCCAGTAAATGTTGATGCATAACCTTATTCAGACTGTATTTTCCTAGTCTGAAAATCCTACGAATATTGAAATAGGAAAATTCATATTTCGGACGAGTCCCTTGAATTTCTTGAATTAAGAATCAGAGTAGTTTTGTTGGTACACTGAATTTCCCGAACTGCCTGTGATCCGGTCTTATACCAACATAGTTGTTTTCCGTATTCAACATAGGTGTGGTGTGCTATGCAGCCGTAAAGATTACACTGGTGCATCGTAATATACAAATATTAAAAGTATCCCTATATCTAAATTTGCGGACGCAACGTGGACTCAACGCGCTTTCCTAGATGTTAATCCTGCTAGATATGTTGGGATGTTTGTTCGGCACTGAATTATACTCTTATGACTTCATGTTTGCACCAAAATTCTTGTATGTTCAGAATGTTTGTAGATTGCAACTGGGCTGCGAGAATTATTGCATTTTCTGTACAATTACGGACAGAAATAATAGCAAATCGTTAGTAAACAATTCGCGAAAAGTCCGCGCAAATTATGCGAATACCAATTAAAATGTGTTATTTCTTCTAAATTGTTCGAGAATAATTATTCCCTAATTTCTTCTCTAATTTTTCCCGAGTGATTCTCAAAACATTTGCTTTTATTTCTATGCGGAATTGCATATATATTAGGTATCAGATGTAAAACTCTTTGATCCTATGCCAAAATAACGTACTGTTAAATGAGGCAAAACAGCGAGCCTGCGACGCACTTTAATACATCGACAAGTTAAAAGCCTACGTCTCAGAGCATGCTTTATTCAAATATAAATATTTTTAACATTAGTTTGGTAATACAATAAAGCTAAAACATATTATGTTATACCAAAAATCTACCTGGCGCAAAATGTGTCAAGACGTGAGGTACCTAGCTTCGAGCATTTGAGGTAGACGCTAAAACAATGTATTAGTTAATATTGGTGGTCGCCCGATTTTTGATAGACATTTTTAAATTTGCGCATACGCTTCTCTTCAAAACCCGACTTCGTAAAGAGTATCATATATTGTGCTACACTATGTAACGCGACTTGAATTGGTGGCACTGCCATTCAGCTGATGAAATCTCCAAAACCAAAATGATTATTCAAATCACAGTCCGAAAGAGTAAAAGTGTTGTACAAACAAAGGTGGTGGGCATCGGTTTACGTGTTAGGTTATTTGAGTACAATCAGCATTCATAGAATCGGGGTTCAATAGCCTCTATGTACTAATTCATCAAAGTTCAAGCTATGAAATATACCTTCATATTTTTCAGTTAAGACCTGGAGCTACATAGTCCCTATAGCGTAAATTTTACTGGCTTTACTCACATTCTAATAGGATCAGTTCTGCATTTGAACATTTTAACATATTAATAACCAATATTATTATTATATACTGGTTTCTGTTAAGCGTTTTTGAGCAACTTAACTTAAATTAACACTAAGCGTAACAAGGACGGAACGGGTTGACTGCTAAGAAGATCAGCTTCTACCGGCTCGGTAAAACCTGACCCAATGCCAACTTTAGTTAGACAGGGTTTTTTGTGCAAAATCCTGTGCAATTGCACACTAAAATTTGAGAATGCACACCTCAATTTCAGAATGCACACTAAATTTTTCGAGATATTTTTTAATTTAAATGCCAAATGGCTATGCTCTCTATTCGCTGAAAAATTTGCCAGGGGGCATGAACCAGGGCTCCCCTTGGTTTCGAACGGGGGCGCCCGATTTTGCCAGGGGCATTTTGCCAAGAGAAAAATAATTAAACATCGTGTTAGAAACACTGCCAAAACCCTTTTGATGGTGAGAAAAAGCGCTTTGAAGCAAATTTTGACAAAATTTGCGAAATTTTTGGCTTCAGAATGGAATTTTAGTACAAATTTTGATCAAATTTTATATACTTTGGACCGACTGGAAACAAAAAATATGCCAAGAAGCAACGAACCGGAGGGAGCCCAAAATTTTGCCAGGGGGCACCTGTTTTGAACCAGGGGAACCGAAAAATGCCAGGGCCCCCCACCCCCCCCAAGTTGGAGAGCCCAGAATAGATTTCTCTTGTTTTGAAAGGCATGTCAGTACCAGCACGCCAAATTTATAAAACACATACATTCTAAGACGTTTGGTCTTAATACAAAAATTGCAATATAGATAGACATGGCACCATATATAATGTATAGATATGAATGGGAAGACATGACTGGAAGTTTCGAGCAACTTTTTGATTTTGCGCACTGAAATTTGAGAATGCACACTTTAATTTGAGAATGTACAAACTTTTGCACACCCGGAAAAACCAAACAACATGTAGTTACAACAGCTTCAAATCGAATCATCGCACACACAATATGCTTTCGAGTTTGCCAAGGTGTAATATCTAATAACTTCGTGGACATCATAAGCTTCTGAGTATGTCTAATAACGGATTTCGATGGTTCCGAAAATACATATAGATAGCTTATATTGTGTTTAAATATACGTGGTATGTAATGATATAACATACCTTTGGTTTTTTAGACACCAACGGGAAGATTAAGCTGCTGTCTGACTCTGACGACTGAGATCGCTGTTCTTTGACGCCCGTTGACATTACAGCCTGTAATGGCGAAGCAAACGAAACGTTTTTCTTTGACTGAGAAGAAATGTTTTTCAATGCTGAGGATTTGTTTTGCACCTGCAATTTATTATACGACTCATTTTATTTAAATTGTTTAGATCATTCTAAATTTCGAAATGATTGAAATTAAAATAAACGGATGCATGTGCTATGACGATGTGTAACCACACCTGGGAATCTCAGGTGTTCGGACACCTGCAAAAACTTTGTTCTAAAATACGCCAATTTTTGTTTACAAAATATGTTCGTTTGTAAACTAAGGTTCTGTGGATCGTTCGTGTTTTTCGTATGTATTTATTTGTTCATCCCTGTACCTAGCACACACGTAGATGTCTGCTAAAAAGCCCGGAACACCTACGTGAGTTAAACACACATGCGCGCATGTAAACTTATCCTGCCCCATCGATAATCCATTTTGTAATAGCCGATAGCGAATCGCAAACCATTGTTTCGAAACAAATGCCGAAATTTCAGTGGTTTTTCGCTAATAGAAAATTGGCAGTAGCAACTGTGACTTGTTTAGCCCTTGAATTTGCAGTGTCTGCGGGCTCACAGCATTTTTTCTCGTTTTGGCACAGTGATTTTAGTTCGTTGCTGTAAAAATGGTACAATAAACAAAACTTTGTAACTCGACTTGGGGTTATCTTTGGTTAATATTGTACAAGAATTTTAATGTTTCAGCTTTTCAGATTTAGAATTGCGCAATAGTAAAATTGTGTAGTACTAAAAGAATAAAAATATACATTAAATTAAATAATATAAAATAAAGTATAATAATGATTTTGTTTGGGTCAAATTTAAGAGTTTTCCCTGGTGGTCAGCAGTTATTTCTGACGATGCAACTGCACCTGATAGCACTAAAAAGCATAAAGTAAATAATAGCTACTTTGTGTACAATTTTGAGACCGATGATTATTCGTACACTAAAGCAAAAACAGCACTCGATAATCATAATTGCGACCAATTTCCCATTAATAAAAATCCAGGACTGATTAATGCATTAAAGCAAAATGCGGCAGTATTGTCTACAACAAAATTTGTCGGCTATACTGAAAATTGTTTCGAATGTTGATGTGACGCTGAAACATCAGACAACAATAGCAATTCGACGCGTATTCCAGATAGCAGCACGACCACACAAATGCAGCTCAAAATTCTTGAACTACATGCGAAACTTTTATTAGTTCTTTTATTGCATCAAACTGAAATTTCAGTGTGCCGTGGTATATGACTACAACAAATAAAATTAACAATCGTTTCAGGTACATGCTTCACTGCCAACTGATTTGAAAGACAAGCTTATTTATATTAGCATTATTTTCAGATGTTCCTCAGCTGATGTGGAATCCGAACTGTCAAGCGTTTGCGGTAACAGTGATGACGATGCTGATGATCTTCCATACCAGCTTACTACCGATTCAATTAATCTGTACATCGACAACGTTCTAGCATCTGTAGTTGCTCAAAGACCACAATTGAATCGAGGACAGCAACCGTTTAACCAACAAATAGCGATGATCCGGCACTGAACAAGTCCCCATCACCGATAACAAAACGATGGCGGTCGAGAATTCCGGATAAGTCGAAATGGGTCAACCACGTTCGGCCAAATGCTAGACTACATGGCGAGGGTTGTGTTTCTCGTAAAGGCTAAGATGTTTCCGGGCGCTCAGTGTTTTGTAAATGTCGCACGCCCGAAACTGTGAATGACAATAAGAAACAATGTTTTGTTAAAACTATTACCAATGAACATTGAGATGCAATTTTTGATGCTTTTTATACAGCTGGTTCTTTGGACGAAAGATCGAATGAACCTTGAACGAATGATGCGACCATTACCTGTTCAGGACGAACGGCCTCGATTAGAACCGGAATAGTCTAGCGAACGAAGTTACAGTAACCTGTATTTTGTTACCGTATTCGGCGAACAAAAACAAGTGTGTTTGGGTTAAACATGGCGACGTTCGGCATGAAAAACGATAGTGAAGTACTCACAGCTCGCAAACATATCGGCGACGGTGGTCAATACGTACGAAAACCTGATAAATAAAACTAGTGCGACTGCCATGGCAAAAGTCAAAGAGCACATAAAAATGTTTCCACAAGTCCTGTTTCATTATGTGCAAAAAAACAGCAGCCGCGAGTATTTAGAACCCGGCCGGGAAATGCACGATGCCTATAGAAAATGGATAAACAATAAACCTAGCTGCAGTAACGCCGGCGACGAGGATGCGGTGTCGTTTTTGTAAACAATCAGGTGTTTCCACGTATAATATTGGCATCTTTCAGCCTAAAAAGTACCAGTGTATAAAATGTATGAAGCCCGAAATACAGAATATGACTGGCATCGAACTGGAAAAGTACGAATGAGAAACAAAGGTGTGCATCTCGAACGCAATAAAGATGCACAAGCGTTTAGACAAACTGAAGGTTGAAACTGGCAAATCCTATTACAGCTGTTCTTTCGACCTACAGTCTGTTTTGTACACCTCTTGCGCAGATGCTAGTACACTTTACTACAAATCCAAATATTGCGTGCACAACATGGCAATATTTGAACACACACCTCGTAATTCTGGAAAAATTAATGAAGGGTTTTTGTGGAAAAAACGATGGAAAACGACGGTCAAATGAGATCACCAGCGATATTATTAAGTATCTCAAGACTTTTCCACCCAACGTAAGGCACATCTCACTATATTCTGATACTTGCGGTGGGCAAAACCGCAACTTAATATGGCCATAGCTTTACTTAGGGAAGTTCAAGCACACCCAAGCTTGCAAATTATTGACCAAAAATTTCTGTAGTCGGGTCATACTTATATGCAAGTTGACTCAATGCTTGCGTTAATAGAAAAAAGAAAGAAGAATCAGAAGGTATATTTGTCTAGCGGTAGTTATTGGCGAAAGGCAGAGTCATCCGTACAACGCCATGATGTTGCCACAGTGTGACATTACCAGCTTTTCCGGATTGGCAACCAAATTCAACCTTAATAAATCCATAGCGACAAATGGTTCAAAACTGTGGTGGACGAAAAGTAAATGGCTTCGATACTGCAGAGATAAACTGAACTCGATACTGTTTAAGGAGAATTACAACGACCAAGGTTTTAATGAATTTCGAGTCCTGCCAGCGTCCAACACTCGAAACGCTGCGTCATTAATTGAAACAACTATATCATCCTCCTATCAAGTGCCACTACTTATATCGTCCAGCAAGTATAAAGATTTACTGGATTTGATTCGAGCGGGCGTCATTCCTAAAAGCTGCGGTTACGAACAGTTGCCACACATTACGAAACCTGATCGATTGCCAATTCCGCCATTTGACGAAGATGGGGAGAACAATAGGCCTCCGGACTGAAGAACACATTATAAATTCTTAGAAGTTGGCATTTTGGCAGAGAAGGCGTTCGTTGTTCTTAAAATATCTTGTGACGATATAAAAATTAAGCTAATATAAAAGTTTTGCGCAGTAGATCGTAGCTCGTCAGTTTTGTTCTTGAAGTCTTAATGCTGCTAGTTTTCGTGCATAATAAACGTTGGGTGAATTTCATTTTTTGCCGTCCTCATTAGGAAGGCAGCAAGCTCTTCTGCACACGGAAGGGTTAGCTTGTGCTCTTCTGTAATCGGAAGGGTAGCTTGGACATTATAGTTAGAGGCTTCGGTCGGGTAGCGACAATCCGTAAACGGATTGTCATTTCTCGACTGGTCCATCGTTTAAAGAATCCGCACCAACCCACTTCGCCACATTGGTGGCAACGGTGGCGTTAATCTCGCTCCTAATAAATACATTGTCGCAGCTGAATTTCTATACCTGAATATCTCGATTCTCAATCCTCGTGAAACATGCTCACAGGACGACCGTTTGAATCTCAATTCACTAACTCCTCTGTTTATGCCTTTATATTCTCGGTGCCGTAGACCAAAATTAAACCAAATATCGTCATAAGTACATAGCGTCAAAAATACTAGCATAGTATACAAAACGCGAAATAGTGTAGCGATCTGTCGTCAACCCGAAGTACATCGATTTCGGAAAGTAGCTCAGCGTGCGATAATCGTGAAGTCCAACGCGTTGTGACTAAAATAGATGTACAGTTAACTCATTTTAAAAGCGAAACAGAAAAGTTATTCAACAATATTTGTCAAATCTTGACCGATCAGCAAACTTGCCTGACCAAGCTCGACGCTACTTGTTCTAAAACTATGCCATCGATCAACTCGTAGCTTGATGCCATCCGCGACACTCTGATCACTACCCAAATCTCTACTAAGTTTAGCCAACAATTCGAAACCATCCAGAGAAATACACAGTATTTGCGCGATTCAACGGAACAAAGTAATATATTACTCCAAGCAGTGGCTCGGCAATTACAAAATACTGACTTCGCGGTAAAAGCAAAACAAGAACAGACAGGACAATACATAAACGAGGAAATTTTGAATCATTCAACTGCGATTTCGTCAGACCAGCAACTTAGTGGGAACATGAGTCAATGTGGTCCCAATATGTCGATTAAGCCGTTCAACGGTGAAAAGGGTAATGCTTTCAACAGCTGGCAGCGTAACGAGTTTGAAGTAAAATTCGCTGCTAACGGATGGCCGGATCAAAATAAAGCGAGCATACTAGGTGTTCATTTGTCGGGCCACGCTCAATTTATATATAATGGGCTAGATGGCGATATCAAAAGAGACTATGCGCAGCTGGTGCCGAAACTGGAGACAGCGCTAATGACAGAAGATCGAAAGAGGTATCTAAGCGATCAATACGATGTGACAACGCAGGGAGAGACGGAAACGGTTGCTATCTATGCGCGTGAAATAACGCAACTCGCCCAGTCCGCACTAAGGTACATGACCGTAGCAGAGGAAAAGCAAACCAACCTCCGCAATAAGTTTATAGCAGGCTTGCGACCGCAAATTCGAGAAGAGGTGAAAGTTATGGGATCTAAGACCATGGCCGAATCCATTCTTGCCGCAGAGCGAATTAAAACAAAGATCGGAGCTAATGCAGAGGTTACGACAGCTCTGGCTAACATCTCCATACAGCTTGATCAAATAGGAGCGCACGCCAGTCATCAGCATACGCCGCCGGTCAATACATTAATGACGGAGCAGCCGGCTTGGGTAAATTCTTTAGTCCAACGCATTTCAAGGCTAGAAGATACGAATCCCAACGTGGAAGAGGTGCAACGCATATATGATAAATTCCAGCAGCGCTCTCAACCAAGAACTACTCAGGCGAACGTTGAATATTCAAATAGGATTGATTATGGTCGAAATCATAAACAGTTTCCAATGTTCGACCGACAGCAGTTCACTACAAACAGCAGAACAATTTGTCAGATTTGTAATAAAGTGGGTCATATAGTACTGGATTGCCGAACGAGGCGTAATAACGAGCGCGCCACGAAGTTTTGCCAGTATCATAGGATCCTTGACCACAATACTGAAGAGTGTCGTGCACGCGCCGGCCAAGGTCCGCCGAACCAACATACCAGTAGATTCAGTAATATTCGAAATCATACCAATCAAGGACGAAGTGGAACGCAACACGTTCCAAGGGTAATACTATACGCGGAGTCAACAGCGTCGAGTCCGCTGTAGACGATGCAGCCGAACGCGCAGATGATATATATTCGGCGGACTATGGACTCACGTCGTTCATTGGCACGCTGACCATAAATTCAAGATGTACAAAATGGCATCGCATACAGCCGTTGTGCAAAAACGATTCGAACAAGCAGAACAATAGCGAAACGAAGGACAAGTTGTCACCAGGATCTGAAGGTGACAACGTTACGTGCTACATCATGAATAAAAACGCAGTTGGCCCCAACAAGCCAGTACAGTCTGGAGCTGGTGTATCAGTTGGTGGAATGCCCGGAACAAGCCGTGGTCGTAGTCGAGATCGAGGTAGAAGTATCCGGGGAACTGCTGATCCTAATCAAGATGAAAGGGGAGCGATTCCACGACATGTTCCAAATATAAATCCAGTGTTACGAGCTCGCTCGCAATATCAGTATGTGTTTGTTGGTGACGATCAGTTACAACGTATGACAGTTATGCCAGGCGTGATACTACGATGGCGGTATGGATTGCGTTTTGAAGAAATTGACACGTTAATGGAAGAAGCACTGCGAGTAAATACCCTAACGGTGATGGTTCCCGTTATCGTTGTCATACATGCAGGTACTTATAACCTTAATTAGGGTAGTACCGGTGAACCTACTGCTGAAGAGAAAATAGCGCGGGCTGTACCATGTGGTCTAGGTCGTACTTATTCTGTTTTAAATAGTACCACGCACCACCTAGAGCAAGTGTACTGGTCCAATGTTACCGACCGCAGAGATATTTCGCCACTTTATTTACAGCTTATTCGATGCTGCCTATGAGAATCGGTTAACCCATTGCCGGAATCTGGCATCACATCATATATACTGGATAATGACGACTTGTTTCGAAATCACAGTCAAGAAATTCTGGCTCGGCAGCCTTATTTAGCTGACGGAGGAATGTTTCGGCTAGGTGAATCATTCTCTTATCGAGTATTTGGCTTCGCGACGCCAGAAATGCAGGGTCAAAGAGCACCAAACCCGGGCACCGAGCTTAACTCTACAAGGATGCCTGAACTGGTCGAACGTCGTATGTTATTCGGCGGATCGGTGCCCAGTTTTGAAAATTTGCCCGAGGATGAACAACATCCACCTGAACAGCAGCCGGGACATATGTTATCACCACGGAAACGTTTAAGGATACAATTAATGGGAGAATTCCAAGCAGAAAGGGAGCAAAGACTTGATGAAGAAGCCGAGGAAGAACGTGTGCGACAAATAGGACTTCAAATACTTGAACGGTCAAAACGACGGACGTCTTAATTCCGTCTAGACGCTGGAACCCGTACACCGACATCTAATGTAGAATTTTCCGAAACGAATCCTGCTATGGATCACAAACTTGGCATGAAACTGTTCGATCTGCTGGTAAATTCAGCAGTTACAACATAGAACCGATCACAACAGAAGCGACGAACAAGTCAATCGACTGAGTGCATAATCTCGTCTGGTAAACAACACCCCGACAAGGTACACAATGGTATAAATAGAGCTACAAAGACAGCACATGCCGTTACCAGACGTCATTTTAGATTGGCAAGTAGCTTGTCGACGGTTTTCTTGTTGATATTGGCGACGTTTTGTATGTTGAACAATTTCTCTATTACCAGGGGAGAGCTTCAATTTCCAAACCCGTTGGTCTGTCATGCGACCCAGCATAGATAAATCTGGCAGTTACCGCCTCCTATAAACTGTGTTTTTACGTTACAGCAACGTTTACCACAGCCAGTTGATGCCACAATATTAATGTATAAACGTAATATCGTGAAATATGTTACTGAAGCGTGGTTGTGCCACAAAGTAACTCGTGAAATGCGGACATTCACATACTTTTTCAATGATGAAAATCTTAAAGAGTCAAAGACGATACATGAACCAGTAAGTGTCGATGAATGTGAACGCATGCTTCGCCACAAAGCTTGTGGTAACGAACCCATGAAACAAATTGGAAAAATTTGGACCACTGACAAAAAGCTGGAATGGCATTACCCGGGAGGTGGTATACACTGTTGCTCTTGGTACACTTTCCAAGTTACGAATTGTTTCTTGACAACAGCAAAGGTTTAGAAACGACATTCGGAAGAATTTCCAGAATCAAAAGCAGGCGATTTGTCAAAATGTAATTACGAAGCAGGTTCCTGCAGCCTGGTGGACGGCAAAATGCTGATTTGGAAACCCAATAAAACTGAAAAGTATGATATTATTCCCTGGAAACAACTGAATGGTAAACTCAGGATTAATCAGTGGCTCGCAAATGATGGAACATTGGCTTTGACGAGTCAAGGAAATAAGCAGACAATAGATTATTAAGGAAGCACAGTACAACTGAGCGACCAAGGCATACCATTTAGGATCATTAGCCGTAGCAAGGACCGAATCTACAATATGCGCAATCGACGACAGGTATCCGCATCGTCGCTTCAGCCAGTAGGAATTGTAACGTCTCAAGTTTTGGCCGCAGGACTACAGGCTTTAGAGCTTCATATAAGGCAATTCATGTCCTTCGCCTTTCAGCTCGCGTTAACCGCAGCCTGTAGTCAAATGGAAAATGCGTATAAGGTATTACAGTCTTCTATTATATCGAATCCGTCTTTAGTCATGCGGGTATTACTCGGGCACCGTAATCTCATTGCAATAGCAGGTGGAAATCAAATCAATGTTTGGTCATGTTATGAGCTGGAAATCAGTCAGTTCACGGTGGAAAAATCGAATAATACGTGCACAGCAGAAAGCCCTTCATATTCAATCTAACCAACCGGAGCTATTACGGTTACCTCGATACAACAACTAACATTATTCAGCAGCATGCTCGCTACGTAGATTGCCGTACTTACGAAACTTTGCTGGTAACACTGAGAGCTGAGTCTTATTCCTACTTGCGAACCGGACATTTAGTTCCATTAAAAGGAATACACCGCCCGCCTCGACTAATAGCTGGTATGAATATGTCAGAATTGCCAGAACTTTTGTTCCATCCAATTATCATGTACCGCATGGATGAGATGCGCAGTCATATATCGCTGAACGACATTTGGCATGCTTATAATCAGCAGAAGAAAGTATTTAAGTTTTTGGGAATATAATCAGAGAACCATGAACCGCAGGTGATGGCATCGAAGGCTGCGTCAAAAATAAGTCAAAGCTGGTCTTTTTAACTTTCTCACAGGATTCAGCTTTGACCCAATACAGTGGTGGATATTCGGTTGCTGCAGTTATGTGACGATTTGGGTAGTGTGGAGTGTGGTTGCGAACCGTTTGGCCAAGAAATTATGGGAAGCAAATAAACAAGTACAGTGGAATACAACGGTACCGACTATACGTTCACGATGGTACGTTGATCCAAACAGCCACGTATGTAACGGCGACCCAAGAAATGCAGTTGTCGAACTTCAAGCGGGTCCAGCAACAGCTACCAGTGGTGAAACGAGTAGGTGTGTAATGCCGACCGCAAACAGCCCCGAACAAGGTTCGAGTTTTCAGCCATATAACTTGGTGGCGTTGCATAGTAATCAAGATATTAGATATTAGACTGTAGGACGTAGTGTGCATAATTTGTGTGAATTGTAAAACAAAATATGTATGATACTTTACATATCATTTGTATGAATTGACACATAAGAATTGTATGATCCATTACACATAGCCTTGTATAAAATTACATACTGCATAGTATGATAAATTTTACACGATTTGCATGAAATAGCATACAAAGAATGTGTGATTATTTCAACATAAGTTGCAATAAATTGAGCACACCAAATGTAGATGGGACAATCGATGTTGACGTAAATGGTATCAGGTTGAGTGCTCTTATTGACACTGGTGCGCAAGTGTCACTTCTGTGCAACGGTAGAGGGACGGCTCAATAACATCATTTCAGGCTTACAAAATACGCAATATGACAAAGTGCGTTCAGCGTCTGGACATTTAATGCGAATTGAAGGGTTCATAGATGTCATTCTTACAATAGGCCACTCAGAATATCAAGGAGTTATGGCAGTAGCATCGACATTGCCTTACGAGGTCATTATTATCAGATCTGCTGACGCAAATGGGGCAAATTAAACTGGATTTCGATAAAGGTCAACTAATTCTTGGAGACGACGTCATCAGAATGCATGACGCACGAGTTTTGGAGACTGAATTACAGGTAACATTAATAGAAACAGTCTGTTTGCCACCCAGAACTGAAGCAGTGCTGATATGCCTGGTCAAAAAAGGTAAAGCTGAACCAACACTACTTCAACCAGCTATTAATACAGACCGACACTTAGTAGTCTCAAGCACTGTTGCATGCCCGAATACTGAAGGGCGGGTGCCTCTTCGGGTTCTAAATCCTGGTTGCGATTCATTGGAATTGCACGGCGGCACGAGACTAGCGACAGCGATTACGATAGCCCCAGACAGAATGTTGGATATGGATGTCCAAAAATTCAGTTCCGATAAATTAATCCGAGCAAATTTGCCAAAAGATGATAAACCACTCAGCAAACGAAAATTTGAAGCGTTAGATTTATCTAATTGTGCGCTCACTGAAAGCGATCAGGAAAAGTTAGTGGAATACTGCTATGGGAATTTGAGGATATATTTTCGGAAGGCGACCACGACCTTGGAGAAGCGACACAAGTATATCACACGATTGATACTGGTGATGCGCACCCAATTCGACAAAAGCCATACCGAACAGCATTTGCACAAAGAGACGTAGACGTGGTTACCGCTAAAATCAATGAAATGCGAGAAAACGGAATTGTGGAACCATCAATTAGCGAATGGGCTTCTCCAATCGTGTTAGTTAAGAAAAAGGCATGCAGAGCGGATACCATCAAATCGCTATGGATCCAACTAGTCAGCACAAAACGGCTTTCGTAACGCACGAAGGCCTATACGATTTCCAGAAACTTCAATTCGGATTGACCAACGCGCCCGCGACGTTTCAAAGGTTGATGGAAAACGTTCTAGCAGGTCTTGACTGGAAAATCTGTTTAGTTTATCTTGACGATGTGCTCGTAGTTGGTTCAACTGTCGAAAAACTGTTTGACAGGGTACGACAAGTTTTCGAACGATTCCGTATAGCTAATCTTAAACTGAAGCTCAAAAAGTGCCAGTTCGGTCAGAGTACTGTGTCATTATTGGGACACACGCTCAAGTCAAATGGATTTTCCACAGAATGTTCGAAGGTAAATAAAGTTCTGGGCTGGCCTATTCCAAAAACTGCCAAAGAAGTGCGACAAGGGTACGACAAGTTTTCGAACGATTCCGTATAGCTAATCTTAAACTGAAGCTCAAAAAGTGCCAGTTCGGTCAGAGTACTGTGTCATTATTGGGACACACGCTCAAGTCAAATGGATTTTCCACAGAATGTTCGAAGGTAAATAAAGTTCTGGGCTGGCCTATTCCAAAAACTGCCAAAGAAGTGTAAAGTTTTATGGGTTTGCCATCTTACTACAGGCAATTCGTATGGAATTTTGCGAAAAATTGCCGATCCTTTACACAAACTATACAAAAAGAGCGTGAAGTTTGTGTGGACCGACGAATGTCAAAAGGTCTTTGATAGTTTAAAGGAAAAACTTGCCACGACGCCGGTACTAATTGTTTCCTGATATCTCAAAACCGTTCATAGTGCAAACCGATGCAAGCGATCAAGCTATTGGTGCAGTGCTGAGTCAAGTTGCGGAAGATGGTAAAGAACATCCTGTTAGCTTTGCCAGTAGGACTCTGAACAAAGCAGAAAGGCGATATGCAGTGATCGAGCGTGAAACTTTAGCTGTCGTTTGGGCTATTCGTCATTTTGACCATATTTATACGGAAAACCATTTTCGGTGGTAACTGACCACCAGCCACTGAAATGGTTGTTATCCATCCGGGATCCACACGGCCGTCTCTGTCGATGGAGTCTTATACTGCAGTCATACGATATTGTTATAACCCACCGACCAGGAAAAGAAAATCGAAATGCAGATGCTTTGTCACGACGGTCGGATGGAGATGACTATCCTTCCTTTCTGAGTGGTTGCACAGAATGCTAAGTCTGCACGCAAATGCTTAAGTTCAACGGGAATTCGTTAGAAGCCAACGTTGTAACAACAACTGTTCAAGGTGTAGTGTCCGAAGATCAACAACTATCGATAGATATTCGCGAACAACAACTATCAGACGATTATGCCGTTGACGTTATGCAGAGGCTAGAACTGGATGGATGTGATCCAGACGTGGAACCATGGTATTTGGATAATGGGACGTTATATAGAAGATCGGTCGTCCGCGCCTGGAGGCAGTTGTACTTGCCGCCAGTGTTGCGTGAACAAGCTCTTAACGCTTGTCACGACCATTTGTTACGAGGCATGTGGGTGTACGTAAAACGTATCAAAACCTAGCCGATCGTTATTACTGGCCTATGATGTATTCCGACGTGAAACGGTGGTGTCTGAGCTGTGCAGCGTGTGCTACGAGAAAGACTCCAGTTCGGTGGACCGTGCCACCACTCCAACCAATCAAGCTAATTGCGCCATGGTATCAGGTGGCTTGTGACATTGTTGGTCCATTGCCGCAGACCGAGTCAGGCAATAAATACGTGATCGTTTTTACGGACTGCTTCACCAAATGGGTGGAATGTTTTGCATTATTAGACACCAAGGCAATGGCAATTGCAAAAATCCTGGTGTAACAAGTCTTTTGTCGGTTCGGGGTACCGAATTGCCTGTTGAACGATCGCGGAGCGAATCTAATGTCCGAAGTACTTCGCGACGTGTGCAAATTATTACGGGTACGTAAGCTTAACACTACGGCATACCATCCGGCTTGCGACGGGATGGTTGAGAGATTTAACCGTACTATGGAAACCATGATTAGCCTGCATGTCAACTCCAATCAGACAAATTGGGATGCCATTTTGCCCTACATTTGCTTTGCGTACCGGGGCAGTATAAATGAATCGTCAGGTGAAACACTATTTTATCTTAATTTCGGTCGAGATCCTGTACTGCCTCTGGATCTATTACTGAAGTCTCCTGAGGGTGCTGACGCTGATGGCTATGCATCTGACGTGAGTATCAAGCTGTCGGAAGCGTGGAATGCCGCGGAACAATGTATTGCACGGTCGCAGGAGACAGAAAACGAATCATGGCAAAAAGGTTATGGGACTGCCGTTTACAGAACGAGACCGAGTATATTTACATGTCCCAGTTGTGGCACGTGGAAAGTCTAAAAAACTAATTCGACCTTGGCATGGTCCTTATCGCATACTAAAAAATGTCGGAAGATGGGACTGGGGCAGTAATTGAACCTGTTAGAAAGACAACAAAATGCGCTGCGAAACGAGTTAACGTAAGAAGGCTTAAGTACGCTCCTCCGAATAAAATGATACAGAAAGTGAGCTACCATGATGCCCAGGGTTATGAAACACAAACGGGTGTGTATGATCGCGATGAGCAGACAATGCAAGCATACGAAACGGAGCTTCCTCAAGTTTCTCATGAGCAGAGCGCGGATGAGCAAGTTCGTATGTCTGAAAACAATCCTTCTTCAACTGATCACACGAGCAAGGCACTTGACGCTGAACATGATCGACAAGCTAAGCGTTACGATTTACGACCGTGCATGGCTAGACGTAAATGATTGCGTAAAATATAGACATTCATTTTCCATTAGTTTTGTATACCAGTAAAAAAATTTACGTTCTTATAATAATTGGTTCATCTTGTTTCACTGCTAGTTAAATTAATATATAGTATAATATAACATTAATATATTAATATAGTCATAGTAGTACGAATCTCGCATGTAAATATATATACCAATTGCTCTAATGACCGAAAATATGAGTGGATGAATCTAACATTATATGGTTGAATGATGACGAGGACAGTTTAATGGATTTTGCTATTAGCCCAACAAAAGCAACGCCAGAGGAAGCTACCGTTACGCGGGATCAGATTCAGCAAACAGCCGACAATAAACAAGCAGTTGAGGCGCCGCAGAAGCAGTCGCTGCCACCTACCACGCCAAAAACAAATGAAATGGACGCAATAAGAAGTTATGAGCACACTTCACCTCCGAATATAGTACAAGTCAATGATGTTTGCGAATTGCCGGTGGCCGTCTGTAAATCGTTAAATCGTCGCTCGATAATAGCGCCACCGGGCAAAGGACTTCAGTGGGGAGACCCAATATATCCGAAACTGAATCGACCAGGCAATATCGTAACAGGTGTGCGTGATGGACACGCGCAGTGGGCTTACTGGAAACGTCAGAAGCAAAATGTCGAAGCTGCCTGGATGGATCAAAAAATAGGCGGACCCAAACGAACTCCATGGTTAGCTCACGATAATCAGGGTACTTACGAGCTTCCGCCGCAGGATATGGTGGATTATGGAAACGGAATGGCGGACCGGCAAGGAATCTCAAGTATGATCGATTTCGTCGCGAACAATATGGTTAAAACTAACGACCAGTCACAGAAGACGTATGACAGCGGTGCATATACCGTGCTGGACGTTTCAGTGGTCAAATCAAATGTAATAACCAACAATATCAGCACTCAAACGGAATATGACCACAATCATAACCCAAAGGTTATACCGCTTGAAAAGGTAGAAAACGATACTATACGAGAGAGGCGTAATCGGCCTTGGTGTAAGATTACTGATACGAATGACTATCCGTTGCCAGCGTTCGCTAGAAATGTTGTAAATTTGTTTGGGCGGAATGCGGATTTCGGTTACAATGACGTCGTTAGTTCGAATATGGCGCAGCGGCCAAAGTTCGGAGCAGAACATCATGTTTCCTATCAAAAATATTCAAAGCAAATCTACCCAGTACCACAACCGCCACCTTTGTTGCCTTTCACTCCCCACAACGAGGTCCCCGGCAGCTCGAACAATTGTGTAAGCGCATTGATCAGAAAAAAATCAAAACCACAACAGCCACCTATCACTTCGAATCTACGCCTCCAAGCGTAATCCAGCAATGTATCAACAACAACATTTTTCAGGGTGGTCGAATTCAGAAACGAAAAAAGAAGATTGGAAGTGGAGCGCTACTGAAACAGAAGAAGCGGCACGAGGAGTATTTGCGCCGCACATATGTATGCATTATACAACAATGCTAAGCCAAATTCTATTTTATTGCAAAACAACTGCGACCATTATATCACAATTTACGTCGCATCCATATACCACAACGCACCCATTACGTCATTTTATATTAAACATAAGTACAATCTATCTATTATATAGTCAGCAATAATCGTTAAATCAACCGCTATATCAACAACTACTATTGCCTTATAATCTCCAATATTTACAGCCTATACATATCTTTACTACTCGCCAATTCGAATATATCGGCCAACGTATAACTATTGCATCAGTATTTTACTGAGCATTGTATAACGCATAACGGTGATAAACAACGCATCAATTTCTTGGTAGAACAATAAACAATTTGCAGCTGCTAAAAATCCTTCTGAAAAAAACCGAATCAACAACAATTATTCGAACGATATCTTCGAATATTCGGTGAAGTGGTTAAACTGTGTAATGGAATGTGATGAAATAAAAAAAAACGCAGCGCAAGAAGCGTGGGGTCACGCCTTCTATAAGGGGAAGGCATCTAGCGATGCAAATAATCTATGGCCGTAAGTAAGCTAATAATAATATTATTATTATTATTAATGTTATAAAATTATTTTGATAGTTTTATTGAAATTATTCTTGAAACTCTGAGGCAAATTCTTAAAGGTTGGCATTTCGGCAGTGAAGGCGTTCGTTGTTCTTAAAATATGTTGTGACGATATAAAAATTAAGCTAATATAAAAGTTTTGCGCAGTAGATCGTAGCTCGTCAGTTTTGTTCTTGAAGTCTTAATGCTGCTAGTTTTCGTACATAATAAACGTTGGGTGAATTTCATTTTTGCCGTCCTCATCAGGAAGGCAGCAAGCTCTTCTGCACACGGAAAAGTTAGCTTCTGCTCTTCTGCAATCGGAAGGGTAGCTTGAACATTATAGTTAGAGGCTTCGGTCGGCTAGCGACAATCCGTAAACGGACTGTCATTTCTCGACTGGTACATCGTTTAAAGAACCCGCACCAACCCACTTCGCCACATATGGACTTGCGCGAGTTTTAAATACATACTTACTACTCCAAATCTAAATATACATTACACGTAAGTCCAAAAATGCTACAAAACGTGTATAAATTCTGTATTTTTATTTGAAATTATATGCCCGTTTTAAAGAAAACTTACCCGGAAATTGTTGCTAAAAACCGTCTTTACGAAATTTCATCGCACGAAAAAACAAAATAAAAAATGTTTAATGACTTACGTATATTGCGCCCTAAACTTAAGCATATAATAACATTATGTTCTACCATCTCATATAAATGTAACACCACCTAAGAACACGTGTATTTAAGCCCCATAGGTCTCTCAACTCCAGAATGAGTCATTATATGCATTCCAATGTTTGCAGAGGTTTTGCACAGTTTTTAGCTTCTGTATTCCAGCATTAATTTGGATTCTAAATAGTAAATGAAACGAACGCAGTGAAGAATTTCCACTGAACAGAGTTATAAAATGGGACGGCGTTTGTTTCACGATTAATAGCCGAATTGACTCCGGCAGTACCTTAACTTTGGTTTCCTTCTTTTTTGGCCGGAATTCCACTTTACCAATGCCGATTGACTCATTCGAAAGCTTAGTTTAAAATCTGCATTTGTACCCTTTACTTATACGCGAAAGCGGATTCCAACTGCTTACGGTCATAAATGGGGCTCAGGCCGGGTGAAAATGTTTGACAAAACACATCTTTGGATGCATATCAATAACCGGTGCAGATATTTTAGGTGAATCAGGTTCACTTTGTACAGAAGAAGGTTCTATAACACTTTATTTTAAGCTTTTGCACAATGCTACCCTCAGGTCCAGAATTAGGGCTCAAAATTTTTACGAGTGCCCATGATTTATAGATTTTTTCAAAGGTAGCTAGGTAGGGGTATTGCCACTTCTCAACAGTGTCAAGCACACCGTGTCTTCTTGCAGTTTTATTGAGTGTGCGGCATAATTTCATCAACGGTCATATGACGTAGATACAAATATTGAGAATTTAGAAAAGGCTACACAGAACAGATGACTAATAAACCGCATTAACTACACACGGCGACCGTTATAGTTAGTTCGCGCCAAATTGGTAGCTAAGGTTCAGGGAATAACCGGAACCGGAACCAGCAACCGGAACCGTCCATTTAAACCGGAACCTGGTCTTCGAAATTTATATATAGTAAAACAGATGATGGAAGAATTGCAGGTATAGTGAACTTAAAATGCATTAAAAATAACTTTTACATTAAACTTAATGTATTGCGATGGTATTATTGCCTTTCTGAAACTTTAAGGAGATTGAGGAAGCTAAAAATGTTTATTTATCTGTCAAATATGTCGGTTTTTGGACATTCAGATCAAAAATGTCTTCCACTAATACACCATTGCGTATACTGTGTCAAATCGAATGTGCTTACAAAGCTTGGAGCGTAGAATACACACTTTCGCTCTGTCCCCAGTCGCCTGCCTTTACTACGCATACGTTTGTTGCATGTTCTTCTGTAGGAAACTTAAAATTATTGGTTTATATGATTCCAAGAGAAAATAAACACAAAAAAAAAAGAAAACAAACAAAAAAAAACACAAAACAAAAAAACACACCCCCCCAAACACAACCACCCACAACGAGAGAAAATAATACATAGAAGGTAATTTTCTGATCAGTGGTCAGAGACACTGTTTAGGCTAGCGTTGGACAAACAGTGCCCGTCAGTTATATCATAATGATGATAACTTTCTAATCAGAATGCTATAAATGAGACACACTGTGATGCTGCTCGCACAGTTTCAATAAATACAGTTCATTGCCAAGAAAGCAGTTTCTAGCTGCGTTGCAGATAACGTTAGTTTACTTCAATTTAGACTGATTTACCAAGTTTACAAGCGCACTGGCGGGTGCTTGACGCAATTTATGTTAGCCAAGCATACCCTAAGTACTTCTGCGTAAGCCATACTCTGTTACCGAGTTGGACCGGTTTAATTCAAACGCATCCCACATACTTCTGGATGTGTAAAATAACTGCTACAAGCATCGACCTGGCTTTGATTTAACAAACTCCTGCAGGTTATTATAAAAAAATTCCTGCTCAAATTATGTGCCCTACTTACGTTTCACACGGCAAATTGGTTAGTTAATCTTTTCTTTTACTTGGTTGTATTGGAGCTTGGTCATTGTATAAATTATATTACATATGTTTGGATTACAGGATGAAGCAAAAAACGTGGAAAATTTCAAACAAAATTTTTAAACCGGAATTCCTGTTCCGGTAAGGTTTTTGCCCTTTGCCGGAACCGCAACCGGAACACGATTTTCGCCGGAACCCTGAACCGGAATACCGGTTACTCCCTGCTAAGGTTGTGTACGGCAATGTAAAAAATGTTGCAGCTAGGGTGTGTGTCGCACACCCTCGACAATTGATTTACAGTATAACTGTCACCCTGATTGTCTACACGGTAGGGTCGCGACTACAGGGGGACAAAAGTTTCAAACAGCGGGAACATTATAACGTGAACGCAGCATAATGCATTTTTAGGTAAATGTGGTAAAATACAAAATTACCCTTGAGCAGCTATTCGGCAACGCTGACTTCGCCCTATCATCTAAATCATTTGATTGTTTGTTTCGTGCATTGGATCGAATCCCAGCAGATCCTGGTGAGTGTGGATTTTTCCTTCCACGTCTTTCCGGCGAATAGTAACCCGCAAGTATGCTAGTGGATTTTGGCGGATCCGAAATGATAGAACAAGATTGAGGCTTTGTGAAAGTTGTGTCTTCTGGGACATAGCGGTCATTACTTTGACTAGACTGTGTTGGAGTAGTCCTATTAATTTTGGAAAATTTGGGATGTTTAACATCGTCCCGGTGAGGCGTAACCACGGTACTGCTTCCCGACGGTTGATCCTACAAAAATTATAAAACCATGAATATTATTTTAAGAACGGGATGAGTAAATTAGTAGTCTCAACACGTACAGGCACGCCAGAAAGAAGTGCAAAATAATCGATTGAATTTTCGATTTCAATTACACGAAATTTCGATCAATTTCGATTTTCGCACAATTATTAGATAAATTTCAGAAATTCAATTATTTTCGATTAAACTAAACTGCGATCAATTTCGATCTATTGCGATTAAACAAATTTCCATCGATTGCGATTTCGATAGTTTAAGATTGTACTTACTTCTGGCCCCGACTGTAATCAGTATTAAACTCGTTACGGTTAACAAAACATACAGTATTCGCCAAATATGGTGTTTGTCCGTTTGGATTAGTCGTTTTTAATGACAAAGCATGTAGTTGATCGTTATAAAACCTAGCTTAATAATTTAATAATTAAACCAGATCGGCGTAATTGCCACTGCTGAGAACAGGAGAATCCTCGCATCGTGCTTGAGAGTCAAATTAGATCGCCTGGGATCACGGTTTGAAAGGGAATTCATTCAAGTGGTCTGGTTGGGTGATTCTTCTTCGACGGATGAGTCAACGTGACTCCTACCTAACCATGTTCAAGAAACAGTCCATTGTGGGATTTCGGGAGATAGCAGATCAAAATAACGTCTTGTTTCAGCAGGATATTGAAAATTGTTGTTATGTTCGTTTTTGTGATGTCTTAAAGTTGGGAGTAAAGATACACAGAACAGACTGCAACCATTGATTGCTGACTGGTGCAATTAAAATTGATTGGTCCACAAATAATTTTAAATCTGACAATTTTTTACAGCCCCTGGGTACATGTCACCGTGACGAATAACATAATCACAGCATATTAACATTGGGTTCTATTCCTTAAAAATCAATCTGTAGCTGCGGAAGGCCTATTATTTAAGCAGAAGAATACAATACACGGTTGTTGTATGTATCTGGGGTACATGGATAAGATTAAGCTACTGATAAAGCTGAACGTAGACAGGAATATGGTCACATTCCACGAAGAATTTATTTTCTTGATACCGACTTGGCGGAAGATAGCAAGGTCCAAGGTCCTGACCATAATATAATGTTTCCTAACTTCAGTGATACTCTTGCAATTGAGAAAAAGGTGTTAAATTTCACCTGTGTTACAAGTCTCATGAAGACTGCTCAGAGTCATTCCCAGCTTAACAGTTGGGCATTCCGACTCAGTTTATGTCTAGTGAATAGCTAAACAGCCGATCCATGTGGGCTTGTTGAGTTTTTTGCATAGGTAGCTCTGGCAAAATTTCTCACACGTACGACAAAAAGCTTTCAGGTACCTGGAAGCGATTTCACATTTGTTCGAGAGCTATCAATAAGCCCATTTGATCTAGCGAACCTAGCGGATAGTGAAAGGAGAAGTTTAAGGTATAAAGGGGTGGGGGAGCCCAACCTTGCCAGCTCACCCAAGTCTGCCAATATGAGGGTGGCTAGAAAATAGCTAATGTTTTTCAACGTTGCTGAATAATAAAAGCAATTGTATTTACGTGGTATGCATCAAACAAGGCTAGCGCTCGAGAGGGGCCTACAATCTAAAAATCACTTTCAATTAAGCTATATATAAAATATGGGATCTATAAATTTAAGGAATTTTCGCCTTTTTGATCATTGGAAAATGAAATAAATGGTCCTACGATTTCGTTGTTTGACTAAAATGGCTGTAGCATTTTTGTATTGTTCCCAATTAATGTTTTGCCCTTAGTGCAATAAATTAGAGAAAAATACGCATTATTTGTCCCAAATCCGCAGCTTCACAAAAAGCATATGGCATTATGCTATTATTCTGCAAAGATAGAGTCACCTAGTTTTGCCTTTTACTACTTTTGGCTATGTCTAGGCTGAAGTTTGCGACGGCGACGTTTCAAACCATTTCTGCATTATAATCTTGTGGCGACTTGTATAATGGAAGTTTATTACACAGCTAGGCATAAAAATTATGTCTCTTGCTTTGCTTGTTGTTTATTATCATTAAAGTCCAACAATTTTTACGGTAGTTGGGAATTCGCCGACCTAGGCGTTAGTATTGTTACTGTGGGACTTTATAAAGTCGAATTTGGAACCTACCTATAGTCACTAACAGGAGGTTAGCAGAGCTCGCTTCGTTTACCTTCGCTGCGCTAATAACTAGTTTATATTGTTTAAAGAGGTCATGCAAAAGCCAATACGCCAGAGCGTTCATCAATCAACAAGGCAAGCCTGGAAACATAATGAGATTAAAAACAGTGTAAACTTGGCATAATTTGCAGCTATAACGTAACTACAATAATTTTGTTCTCTCAACTGCTCAAACTCAGTCAGATGGTATATTTTTTCGTGTCTTCTTACGCAATGAATAAAAGATAATCACTAATAATTACGCGACTGCAATAGATCGGTTCGCAACAGATGCATTCAACCTATGCAGAGCTGTATTATTTGAACACATTAATCTGTTTCTTTTCTAAGATGTTCAATCTAAATTCATATTGGTCCCGAAGACATCTGAGAAGAAAGCAGTCGACTTACACGATGAATCAAAATTTGATATTCAAAGAGCCAAAAATATTGAATTAAAAAAATTGAATGTTTAGATTCCGCTATACATTGGATGACCGTGCAGTGCAATTTAATGACCACAAACTTACCACCTATTGCAAAATGTAGCATAGGCTCATACAAAAGAAGCGATTACTAAAATATGCATAGTTTCTCTAATTTCATCCAGTTTTTACAGGTAATACCTGTGTTTTCTTTGCATCAGCATTTATATTTCTTCCAAACGTCGCCAGTAGGCAGTCATGTTCTTGTTTAACCTTACGCAGTTCTTCGACCTAAAACAAGCGTACTTTACCAACTTAATATCGTTGACCGTACTGCATGCTCATCCGAATGTCATAATAAAATCTGGAATCCTGTTAGCACAACTTTACTACAGACATTTCGTGTTACGTTATTCAACACGAGTTTAACTGTTTACCTACATAAACAAATTAACAAAAGGGACAATAAAATCTGTGTATAAAAATTTTACAACAGGTAGCCTTGCATAAAAAAATTCAGATACTGGCCCAATATTATGTAGTACTGTTTATTCTGAAACACGCCTGTCCAAACTGTTCTAGAACAAATGCGCCTCAGGGCAAAACAGAATAGGCACAGGTTCAGCATAACGGTTCCGGTATTGCTTTCTGAGCCTTTAAATATAATCAAAATAAATTATCAGCTTCAAAATTCAATGCCATAATTACGCTGTAAAACCTATACAAACGGTACTGCGATAAAATAAGCACGTATTGTTAGCCAGAAAACATGAAGGATACCGCTTATGAACATAGTCAGGCTCAGAAATAAAAAATGTGTCGCAAAATGTTCACCAACGGTTATGTCAACAAAAGAAATAAATGTGAGTTTATACGCGAATCGTTCAGGAATTTTTGCATTATTCCTGAGTGTGACTATGTTCACAGCTAACGAATAAAAAATTCGCCCAGGCACAAAAACATAAAATTATTTAAATACCAGGGAATAACCGGAACCGTTCATTTAAGCCGTACCCGGAACCAGAACCTGGTCTTCGAAACTTATATTTATATAGTAAAACAGATGAGGAAGAAATAAAGGTATAGTGGATTTAAAATGTATTAAAAATAATTTTTACGTTAAACTTAATGTATTGCGATGGCATTATTGCCTTTCTGAAACTTTAAATATGCTGAGGAAGTTAATAGTATTTATTTATCGATCAATATGTCGGTTTTTGGCCACACAGAGCAAAAGATGTCTTCCACTATACGCCCTTGCGTATACTGCGTCCAATTCAATGCGCTTAAAAAACTTGGAGCGTAGAATAAACACCTTCGCCCTGTCTCCATTCGCCTCCCTTGATTACACATACGTTTGTTATATGTTGTTTTGTGGAAAACTTGAAATTATTGGTTTATACGGTTCTAAGAGAAAATAATAGAAAGTAATTTTTGATCAGTGGTCAGAGACACTGTTTACGCTAGTGTTGGGCAAACAGTGTCCGTCAGTTAGATCATAATGATAACTTTCTAACAGAATGCTATAAATGAGACAAACTATGATGCTGCTCGCACAGTTTCAATAAATACAATTCATTGCCAAGAAAGCAGCTTCTAGCTGCGTTGCAGATAACGTTACTTTACATCAATGTAGACTGATTTACAAAGTTTACGAGCGAAATTGACGAAATTTATGTTAGCCAAGCTTACGCTAAGTACTTCTACGTAATCCATACTCTGTCGGACCGGTTTAATTCGAACATACCCCGCAGACTTCTGAATGTGTAAAATAGTTGCTACAATCATCGACCTGGCTTTGTTTTGGTAACAAACTCCTGCAGGTTAAGATGAAAAATTCCTATTGAAATTACGCGCCCTACTTACGTGTCACACGGCAAATTGCTGAATTAATCTTTTCTTTTGCTTGGTTGTATTGGAACTTTATCATTCTATATATGGGTCTATGGGCCGTATATGTATAATACCATTTGGACCAAAGATGAAGCAAAAATCTGGAAAATTTCAAACAAAATTTTTAAACCGGAATTCCGGTTCCGGTATGGTTTTTGCCATTTGCCGGAACCGCAACCGGAATTCCGGTTACTCCCTGTTAAATATCGATTAAAATTTATTGCCCCGTATGTAAAAGTTATAACTCTTGGATTTTACCAATAAGAGTATTTTTGATGAATCGTTCGCGAATTGTTTGCGAACAATTAACAGCTGTTTATTCGCGAATTTTTCGCGAACAATTCGCTAGAAATTTACTTCTATTTCTGGCGGTGACTGTAGGTAATAGCTAATACAAAATATTACTCTGCTGCGCGAATTTTGAGTAAGCTAAACAACTACTGAAGCTATCTTACTTTACGATTTTTCAGAGGTTGCAAACAGTAGGAAGTAGCATGAAATAGTATATAAACGGTTATGCTAAATGGCTCTATGTGACATGGTTTTGCTGGCTTTATTCGCTGAATGTTGGCAGCTACCTACGTTATGTCCACTTAATTTATTAAGATTAGATTACGTACACCATTTCAAAATTCGTCGAGAAACGAAAAAAGATGTTATATCGATCAAGTTCAATATCTTTAGTGAAATCGTGACTTAATGGTCTAGAGCGCTATCCTATCAATAATCATAGGTTAAGTATTTAATTTCCGCTGCTCTTTTAGCTTTTTTACAGTCCTTGTTGCAGAAAATGCTTACGTGACACATGTACACATAATTAGATTAACACAGCACAGTAATTTATTGAAAAGATAAATTAGAAAAGGCCTTGCTATCACGGTGGTTCCAAATAAAGTGAAATAAATGAATCCGAATCTTAGGATAAAGTCAAATGTGGGTTTAAAAATATTAGCTGGCAGAAATTTTGAAGTTTAGTTCAACGTGATGGGATCAAAACTTAAACACAAATATTAACCTTTAATATTAACTACTAATATGAAATATATTTAATATTCATATAAATTTTTTCTATAATATCCTTCTAACCTTCATTTCAAAAACTTGAATTACAAGCTCCTTTGTATTTGTGTCCATTCGCTAAAATTTTTGGCGAGAAATTAAACAAGGGCTGCCGAATTTTTCAAGGATTATGAAAGGTGAGAATAGCACAGTTACCTAAATTGGTGAATTACGAAAATTAAATTTTTTACGAAAACAGCTAAACTAACTAAGAGATTGCAAAATACCTGGGAAGGGGACTTCCATATTTCATGCCAAGGGCTAAATGTTGGCCTACCTCAGCTCCCCAAGTCCTTTCCTGCGCGACTAAAAATTACTAAATAATATGTGAAGTTTTCACTATTTCAGATAGAGAATCGTCAAAAATTTTCTCTGCAGAAATAAATATCGATAACATTTCCACTTTTATAGAAGTACAATATTGCAAAAAGTTGCTAAAATTTCACATTTTTGACGTTTTCTGACAGATGCGGTATTTTTATGGTCCCCAATTTCAACTAGACCGATGAACTAGGAGGAATCACTCCTGGTATTTTTCGTTACGAACTGGGGACCATCCAGGTATAAGTTTGGTAGTTTGGGGAAGCCATACGTATTTTATATAACACTAAATGCAATTTACAGGTAAATTTCAACGTTACTCATCAAATATTTGACTTGGAATAGTATTTTACTGGCCTGTCCACAGTGGGGTGGTGGAAAGGCCCCATGTTCTCACTCTTTATGTTCGCAAAATTTTTCCACATTTCCGTCCCCTCACCACCCGGCCGAATCCTTCTTGTTTAACTAAATCCAAAAAGTATGTTTCTAAATTGATGTTTTGTCTATGCTAAATGTTTTCTAAATATTAAATATCACTATTTCTAATTCTAAAACGTCGTTTTATAACTTGAACACACTTGTACAACAATAAAAGTACGTGAAAATATAATATCTAGTATTTTTAAGCAAAATTTATGCCCTTCTTCACTTTGAAATTTCCATCGAGAATGAACATGTGCTGCTCTCGAAGTTCCACCCACCTTTTCGGAAGGCTGTTGACGGACCAGTTTTAGAAAAACAGTTGGTGACTGCTGAACATTCTATTCTTCAGTACAGTTTAAAATACGTCCAGCGTCACAGCGATCGTCAAGGAGTATTATCGGCGTGAGTGTGGGAAACAACGTTAAAATTAATGCTAACTGATCGCCTCGATTTTTTTCTTTTTCTCACTAACACTGATCCCAAGTTGAAGCACATTAAATATATTAAGCAAAATCCTTTTAAGGAGAGAGACGACTTTACTTGAATAACATGAAACCCATTACAAAAAAATTTTGAGTTCTTGCCGGTTGTTTCCATGTTGGCTTACGAAGAGCTAATATTGTGGAACGGTTTCACTGATCACAAACAAAAAATAATTAGCTTTGGAGCGCTATTATTATAAACGTCTTTATAATGATGACGAAATAAAACGCTGATTTATAAGCTGCTTGACGCTCAATTCTATTATGAGGAGATTTTGTTACCAAATAAACTTTTGTACACGTTATTAAAAAATGTAATATTGCTGCTTGAACGTTTCGATCCAAGCCGGCGAGCAATTACTCACGTTCACTGTTATAGTCAGTAAAATGTAGCTACATTATTAATATACTTTTTGCTTTGATTTTTGCATCGCTTTCTTTGCTACTTCAAGTGCGGATTTCTCTTGCCGCTTTTGTTGCTCCAATAAATCCTATAAAATATACCATATTTTATCCCAAGAAACAGATCAAAAAGTTAAGCGTTACCTTTAGCTTAAATGTACATGCTTAAAGTTCACTTTATAGATTTAAAATTCGATAGCAACCTCTGAATCCTTGTTAGAGGCGGGTTTATCCTCTACGGTTTTAGTATCTAAATTTCATTACCTTGTTGGTATGTAATTGAAACTGAGCAAACGAAGCAAGCAGAGTTTCCACAGATGGCGCTAGGGGGGAATCGTTCAAATTTCCATTTTTTGTCTGTCGCTGTTATTCATAACTCATTTTCCGATGGAGGGATTTCGATACATGTTTTACTTCGATATTAAAAGTGGCGATGATGTGCCTTTTAGTTGAACGCGAACTGCTTCAACCGCATCTTCCTGGTAAAAATGGCAAAAAAAACTATACTATACGTTTTCATGGGGTCTCCAGGGTTTTACGGTCGACGAGTCAGATTTCCTTATGTAATGCTTTTTCATTTGTCTATTTTTGTATTTTGTTTAGGACATCAAGAATGGTCTATGTATAGGTATTTCTGAAAGGTGACTACAATTATTTGGTTATATTGAGTCCTGCATGCACATTTTAAGTTTTTTATGAGTGAGCAATGGGTTTAGGGTCAATAAACCCGATTTCCAGATAGTCTATCAGTTATTTGGTTATATATTGCATACAGGTCATCAACATTTACATAGTTTTTCCGGTACGATGAGTTCGAGGATTTGGTTAACTTCAGTTCAGCAGAAATACTCGACGAGATGTCACTTGTTTCCGATGAGTTTCGGGACGACGAAATGTTAGGATTAACTATGGCTTGAGGGTGCTTGAGGTTTTAAGGTGATATATACATCAAACACAGCCTGTTGCATATGATTAAACAAAATAACTTAATAATGAATCCACACTCGCCCCGTTTCAACCTCGTTTGTGAATTACTGATTTATTCTGTTGTTAAAATAAAGGAGAAATATATCGATGAATTTTTTGTCACAGCCGTCAGGCTGTGACATTGATTTCACCTTCTGTCAGAGTGTGCATTACAGCTTTAATTGCACTGCACTGCACGTATCTATTATAGTCATAAAAGCATTTTCAGATCCGACCGCTGGAGTCTGCAAGCCAGGCAAAAATGGCATGCAGCAAACGTCTCGGATTTGTTGACTACAATTGAGATGAAAACATTTAGGAATTCCGAGAATTGATGACATCGAAAATTATATTATCAACTTTACCAGGTCTGAATTCATTCTTGCTATTTCATAGATAGCATATTCGCAAACGCTAAAGTCAAATAATTTGACATGTTTCAAAAACCATAATCTATGCATGAACCGTCGTAAAGTTTATATTTAAATAACTATATGTAGTCCAGGCGCATAAATCCTATTGTTAGTAGCAATATGACTGCTGTGACATTCTTCTTTTAAGAAGAAACGTCTTCGTTTTCAAACAAAAGTTCTTGACACATAGTATGTGTTTCCGACAGGGTAGCTTGTTTATAATCTATTGTGAGTTATTGTTTGTTGATAGAAACATAGCTAATTTTTATGCCAAACTACTGAATCTGTGAACATTTCGGTCATGGGTTTCCTTGAAGATTGTAAACAGTGTTCGGGCACAACCAATTTATACGAATTATTTTCGTTGTGAATATCGTCTTCCCATAAAAGTTTGCATAGCTGATACGTTACAGAGGTTTTAATGTAGTGTATATATGAAACAGAGTGCCTTTTATAAGTGATTACAAAATCCCACTTGATGAAACCACACTCGCTCCTTTTCACCCTCGGTCGCGAGATACTAGTTAGATCATGTACCTCCAATGTGTATGAAAAAATATTGTAAATGACCATAAAGCCATTGAAAAACATGGAAAAAGATGAAATATACAAGCTGGACTCTGGATAACCAAACCATTGTATTCAGCGTTCAGAAAAACCTATATAAAGATGATTCTTGCTGCCATGCACGCAATACATAACCAAACAAACGAAAACACACTACATTTTGGAAATCAGGTTCGTCGACCTTAATATCCCAAGAAAAATATAATGTAACTGAGCTGGGTTGTAGACAGCAAAACAATCGTATTCAGCGTGTTTTATAACCCAATGGGTACTCATTGTAAGGTAAAACACACAATAACATGCCGAAATTGTAAAATCGCTATTCAGACCCACAGCGGCCCAGGGAGTGGTTCCACAAAGTTTTTGTCAGAACAGTTTTAGATGTCGATATGCTAATTATGTATAGCCAATTTTCGATGCGAAATGTGCGTCGCGAGATATGGGCTGCAAAACACTGGTACCAGATTTGGCGAAAACCCTTAAAACATGTTTTTTTGCTATTCTGACCCGGAAGATGTGGTCGGAGCTATTCGTTCAACTAAAGGGCACATCGTCATCACTTTTGCTATATCAGTATATCTTAAAACGAGTTATGAATGACAGCAACAGACAAAAAGAAAATTTCACGATTTTCCACCTATGGCCCTCAGTGGAAACTCCGCTCGCTCCGTTACACAAAAGGCCACAAAATCTAAATGGTAAGAAATTTTGCGACAGCAAATTTAAAAATTCACGTTAGTTGGTTTGACGATGGCATGTGATTCTGTACAGTACGCGCCAGAAATGACTGCTGCTCGCTCGACGTTTGTTCGATGCTCAGTCACTGCTTGAAACATGCTATAACACTGCTCGTTCAATGTTCGCTTGCTGCTCGAAACACGTTGCTGAACTGTTCGCTCACTTTAAATCCGACATTCAATTCTGGCGCGCTGTATGTGGACAATGACCGGTACCCAACCACCAATGGCCAAACAATTTGCATATTATATTGGAAGTGATTGCAAATTTACATTAAAACAGGTTTCGTTCTGTAGTAATCTTTCAAGTACATAGAAAATTGCCGAGAACAAACAGTTTTATGTACTTATTTTAAGGTACATACAAAAATTTATTTTGGCGTTTTAGTGTATTAGAGTTGAATTAGTTTTGTATTCCAATAAATATAAACCTGGTACGGGACAAAGTGCTGCCAGGCAGAAAAATGTTATGTCAATTCTACCGAACACAGTTGGATGAAATTGAATTCAATTTCAGATATTCCTTCCGCTATCGTTGGGTACCCTCTGTCACAAATTAGCGAATGATAGTTTATATATTTATAATTATGTGCATACGCTGGTTTAGTTTTTGCAATATTTTCGTTGGCCAATGTTAGTATAAAAGTGCCCATCAAAAGCTTTAATTAAAATCCAAATGCTAAACTCGTTTGCGAAACCATTATGTGATTACGCGGCGTAGTTTCCACTGAGGGAGCTAGAAGGATAATTCGTGAAAATTTTTTGTTTTGTCTGTCGGTGACAATCAAAACTCATCTTCAGGTGGATGGATTACGATAAATTTTTTGCTCGAAAGCAATAGTGATGACGATGTGCCCTTTATTTGAACGCGAACAACGTGACCACATATTTGGGTAAAAATGGCAAAAATGTTTTAAGGGATCTTGCCAAATCTAGCATACGGATAGCACCGCTTCGCAGCCCATATGCCGCGACACAAGCTTCGAATCGAAAAACAAAATCAGTTCATCGAGATCTACAACTTCGCTGACGACGATGTCTTTGTGAGACCACTCCCTCGGCCGCTGCGGACCCGAATATCATTTGTCGACCACTTGCAAAAATAGTGATTTTTCAAATTTCGGCGTGTTATTGCGTGTTTTTACCTTACGATTAGTGCCTATTGGGTTTTCAAGCACACAGCATACGATGGTTTTGGTACCTATACTCCAACTTAACTACATTATAAATATAGTTTTCTCGGGTCTCAAAAATTTTACGATCGAAGAAGACCACTCCCTGGGCCGCTGCGGACCCGAATATCATTTGTTGACCACTTGGAAAATAGCGATTTTTCAAATTTCGGCGTGTTATTGCGTTCTTACCTTGCAATTAGTGCCTACTGTGTTATCAAGCAAATAACATACGATGGCTTTGGTACCTATATTCCAACTGAACTACATTATAAGTATAGTTTTCTCGGGTCTCAAAAATTTTACGATCGAGAAGACCACTCACTGGGCCGCTGCGGACCCGAATATAGTTTGTTGACCACTTGGAAAATCGTGATTTTTCAAATTTCGGCGTGTTACTGCGTGTTTTTACCTTACAATTAGTGCCTATTGGGTTATCAAGCACACAACATATGATAGATTTGTACCTATACTCCAACTTAACTACACTATAAGTATAGTTTTCTCAGGTCTCAAAGGTTTTACGACTGAAGAGAAGAACCCTATTTCTAAAAAGTAGTGTGGTTTCATTTTGTTTCGTTATGTATCGCGTGCAGGGCATCAAGAATGATCTATTTATAGGCTTTTCAATAAGCTGAATACGATGGTTCGGTTATCTAGAGTACAGCGTTTTTGTCAGACGTTTTCAATGGCGTTAGGATCAATGAATCCGACTGCCAGAATATAGTATGTCTTCAGTAGTTTGCTTATGTGTTGCGTATAGGGCACCAAGAATGGTCTATATATAGGTTTTCGGTGCGCTGCATACGAGTGAGTTTTTGGTTATCTAGAGACAAGCACATATAATTAATGGGTTAGCAGTTGTTTTCGATGGGTTTAGAGTCGACGTGTTTTTAGGTTTTTCAATAGATTCAGAGCTCCAGAAGTTTTTGGGTGGTATATACACCAAACAGAACCTGTTGCGGTGATTACATAGAATGATAACTTAGACATGAATCCACGCTCGCTCCGTTCACGTTCGCATGCGGGGTACCAGTATTTAATATTAGTTGGATCGAATGGTGTAAAATTAGGGTTCTACTGGTTAACGAAGAATAGACGTTCTATGTCTGTCCCATTATGTAAATATAAGCCAAAGAAGCTATGCGCAGGCTACAACAAACCGATTGCTTTCAAGAGATTCCTTTCATTTAGTGCTAACACGTTTGTTCTAATTACTGTATTTTAGGAGGCAGTAATTTTTTAGCTAAATTTTTCAGATGTGATAAGAAAAAGTCAAAATTAATTCGTTGCCTTGCGCAAAAACACAGCTGCTTCAATTTCGTCTTTCTTCGTCACCGAATTATCTTGCTTCGCCGCGAGATCTTGTTTTAAACCGTCCACTGTACTTACAGCCTGTGATTTCTAAAACATTAACGCAATTGGAAAATATTTTACCATTTTCACATTAATAATTTTACTATAGTACAACCTTGGATTAATTTAAACAAATTAAAAAAAATTCTCTAAACGGGAATTGGAAAAAACCTCTGGATGCAAACTTTGAAAACTATTTAGCTTTATTGGTAAAAATCCGCTTTAAAAATATTTGTTCAATTTTTATAAATTTGTTATAAACTAAAAAATAATGTTTTTTTCAGTCATAACAATGCAATTCGTTATTTCACTCGCTAAAATACCGAACACAAACAAAACAATAAACCCCTTACGGATTATTGTTTGAAGTAGTCGCTCAAGCTATTTCTTATTTCACTCACTAAAATATCAAAAACAAACGCGGCACTGAATCCCCTTCCGACTTACTGTTCAATGGTTTCACTCAATATATAGATATGATGAAGCTTTTTTACTCATTAAATTGTTAGAAACAAGATGGCCAATTAAACCCGTGCACGCCTTACTTGAATTTTCATTCTGTCGATAAAATAACAAAATCAACTGTTTGATGCACCACTCATTAAGTGAGTACGAGTACACAGTCACAGTTGTAAAATCAAGCGTGTCCACAAACTGTAAATAAAATTTCGTCTTAGTACAACTACAGACAGAAATAAAAGCAAATTTTTCACGAACGATTCGCAAAAATTCAAGAAATATTCACGAATAACAATGAACAGATGTTAATTTTTGACGAACCATTAGCGAATTTTGCGCAATGAATCGCGAAACATTAGCTAATATTTCTGTCCGTAACTGTATGTACAGAAAATAGTGTTCACAAAGTCAATAGAGAGCCCAATTTGATCAAGTTTCCTTTTTAGCGGGTATAAAATCGCACTTTGGGCCGCCCAAATGCAAAAAAAAATCAAATTTTTGGTTCCCCATAAACACGATTAGCCAAATTTTGGGGTTTAGAACGGTAGCTAGGTACTTGAAATAATGTTCACAAGGTGCCCAACTTAATCATATTTGCTTTTATCAGACTTAAATCGCACATTCAGCGGACCAGATACAAAAATCTTATTTTTAAACCCTCAGAAGGTCAATTAGAACAATATTATGGGTTTTACAAGGCACAGTCACGATTAGAATTATAAGCCAATCTTTCATGAATCCTTAGCGAACAGTTTGTGAAAAATTAACAGATGTTTAATAGGTATTTGCGATTTTTTGCAAAAAAATGAGTTTATTTCGACTAATCTAAATCTATCTTAGTCTATTGACGCGTAAGGTCACACTTAATATGAGAATAGTTCGCCATTTTAAACGTTAGAGTAAATTTTTTTAGTTTGACCCATATAGCAAGCAAAAATATTTTGTTTGGCAAGCAAGATTTTAGTTCAAACAAAAAAATTAGTGCACCTCGAAAAATTTTAAGTCACGACCTTTTGCCCAACATGAGCTAAATTTGATCTCTTTTTGGTCATAACACCAGACAGAGGCAAGATATCGTAGATCTGTAAGTTTTTCCACTATGAATAGAGACACATCGAATGGTACCAAATTTAACACCGTCAAACAATATCGTTGACACGTTAGTGTTCGGTAAAAAAGAAAAACGAAATCTAATGACTTATTTCTGAAATCGCCGGTTTTCCGTTATCTCGGGAACCGGTGAACGGATCCGGTCATAATTGGTGTTATGGATTTGCTTCGCCAGAACATTTTGGAATTACATTTGATCCTGTTCTGGAAGCTCCTATGATGTACGAGGACATCCTCACACGTGGAGTGACAGCATCTTTGATCCTTCTAGAATGTTCTACGGATTTCGAAGACTGATGTCATAATTATTCTAGAAGATTCTTTGATTATATTTAAAGATGGTTGCTTACCACAACTTGAGTTACTGCTGAAGTATTGTTTCATTACTGTTCAATTTACTGTTTCTTATTGTCTCGAATCAACGTTACTTTTACTGTCTTGTTTACTACGTTTTGTTCACTTCTTTTGACTTTCAATAAACGTTTGTTTTCTACAACTCACCGTGGATCTACGCCTCTGGGAATAGAACAGAAGCTTTCTGGTGCACTGAGTAGGATCTTGTTCAACACTACGATCGATTGCCACATAGTCAATGGATTGATCAAGATCGAAGTCATCGCATCATGGAGGAATTCAAGGACCCGATGGTACTCATGCAGCAGCAACTTCAACAACAACAAAAATGATGCTAAAGATGGAGCAACAACGGAAGGACGATCAGACAAGATTCGATAGTATACTTGGGAAGATCACGTTAGGTACGACTGTAACTTCTACTTCAACGGTCACCTCGGCGACTCCGAACTTCCCTGCTTTTGATTCAACGTCTGAACTTTGGACCGATTATTACGCTAGGTTCTGCACCTTCCTAGGCGCTCATTCTGTTTCGGACAATAAGAAAGCCCAAGTACTTATTACGAACCAATCAGCCACTACGTACAAGCTATTGGTTAATCTCGCGGCTCAAAAGACCCCTCCTACTGATATCAACGAACTGACTTTTTACGAAATAGTCGTCTTCATGAAAGAGCAGTTCGGTCCAAAACGTTTCATCGTCCAGGAACGATTCAAGTTCTGGAGCGATATGCAGAGCAAACCCGGCGAAACAATTCAGGAACTGGCGGCGCGCATTCGCCAAGACGCTGCAACTTGCGACTTTACGTCTATTAAAGACCCCCAGGACTATCAACAATGAAGCCGTTCTCAAGGCCCTTTTCAAGATCAAAGACGACGAACTGAATTTCGCTCGCGCAGTTGAAATCGCAACTGAAACGAAAGATGCCACTAAAGTCGCCAAAGAAACCGTCTACGGCTCCAAGCCAAAGCCGGTAAATAAGATGAAGCAGCATCACAAGGCCCATGCAATGGAATCCTCAGAGAATTTCAGTGATTCGGGCAAGACAAAGGTAACCTGCTACCGCTGCGGTCAACCGAACCACAAGGCAAACGATTGCCGATTCAAAGAGGCTAATAAGTGCAACCATTGCAATCTCAAGCGTCATTTGGAGAAGGTCTGCCGCAAAAAAGGCTCTGACACATCAAAGGCAAGCAAACATTCCGTGAAAAGAATTGAATTCATCAACTCGGTCAAGGAATCCCACGACAATATGCCAAAGCTTGAACTACCACTAGAGATTGATGGCAAACGGTGCGTGCTTGAGCTGGATACTGCCACTACAGGTAATTTCATATCCACTGACTACTGGCATAGGTTGGGACGGCCGAAGTTAGATAACCCCTACTGTCGCTATGAGACCGCCAGCAAACATGATTTGCCAGTGAAAGGTACTTTCGTTAGGAATACTCGTTGCCAAGGGTCAGAGTTTGGTTGTGACGTTCGATTTACGGAAACCGATATTCCTGACTTGAACCTCTTGGGACGAGAGGCAACCAAACAGTTGGGAATCTCCGTGGATAAGGCAATGGAAAATGTAATTTCTTGCAACGCAGTGTTTAGTCATCTCAAGGCTGACATTAAGCTACGAGACCAATGCAAAGAACTCTGCGAAGAATTCCCCAACCTTTGGAAGTCAGAACTAGGATGCTTAAAGACGTTGAACTAGAAGTCGAATTCAAGCGACAATCCTACTCAGTGCGCCAGAAAGCTTCTGTTGTATTCCCAGAGGCGTACATCCACGTTGAGTTGTAGAAAACAAACTTTTATTGAAAGCCAACAGAAGTAAGTGAGCAAAACAATCCCACCCGATTTTCTGCAAAGCAAGACCGGTCCCTTTTGCCATCCAAGCCGATTTGGAGAAAGCGTACGAAAGCAGGCATTGCTAAAGGAATTTGGGAGCCGAATCAGTTCAATGAATACGGCACGCCAGTTGTTCCCGTTCGCAAGACACTCCGTCCAGGTGAGACTAAGCCTGCATTGCGTGTTTGTGGTGACTATTCTGTCAGTATAAACCGGCAGCTAAAAGATCATCGACATCCGCTACCTCTTCCGGAGGATCTTATGCGTAAACTAGGAGGTGGATACGGGTTTACAAAGATTGATCTGGCCGATGCGTATAACCAGATCAAACTAGGCCCAAGAAGTCAAAGGAAACTTGCTCTCAATACACACAAAGGTGTGCTTCTTCAAAACAACTGTGGTTTGGCATCAAGTCCGCTCCAGGTTACTTTCAGCAAACCATGGATCAGCTTACACAAGATATACCCGGTATTGCTGTTTATCTGGATGACATTTTGGTCAGTGGCAAAGATGCTAATGATCATCTGCGGAATCTCCGACGATTACTTCAGCGTCTAGATAATAAAGGACTCCGCTGCCGACTGAAAAAATGTCAGTTTGCACAACCGTGGGTTGAATATCTTGGACACTTACTGTCGAAAGAAGGAATCGCCTAAGGACCAAAGGTCGACGATCTCCTCAAATTACCGGCACCACAAGACGTGTCCAGTCTGAGAGCATTCTTGGGCTCGGTACAGTTTTACGCCAAGTTCCTTCCTACCAACCTGGCTACAATTTCCGAACCACTGTTCCGTCTTACGAAGAAGAAGACGCCCTGGAAATGGGACGCAGAACAACAATCTGCATTCAATCGACTAAAGCAACTTCTTTCCTCTGAAAACGTGCTGGTTCATTATAACGAATCAATACCATTAGGAGTTGCTTGCGATGCTTCCAACGTTTGTTTTTGGTGCAGTATTATTTCACCGCTACCCAGATGAAAGCGAGCGGCCAATTTGCAGCGTCTCAAAAATTCTGAATGAATCCCAGAAGAACTACAGTCTGATTCAGAAGGAAGCACTGGCTATTATATTCGCGTTAAAAAATTTTACCAATACCATTAGGAGTTGCATGCGATGCTTCCAACGTTTGTTTTTGATGCAGTATTATTTCATCGCTACCCAGATGAAAGCGAGCGGCCAATTTGCAGCGTTTCAATAATTCTGAATGAATCCCAGAAGAACTACAGTCTGATTCAGAAGAAAGCACTGGCTATTATATTCGCGTTAAAAAATTTTACCAATACCATTAGGAGTTGCTTGCGATGCTTCCAACGTTTGTTTTTGGTGCAGTATTATTTCATCGCTACCCAGATGAAAGCGAGCGGCCAATTTGCAGCGTCTCAAAAATTCTTAATGAATCCCAGAAGTACTACAGTCTGATTCAGAAGGAAGCACTGGCTGTTATATTCGGGTTAAAAAATTTTACCAATACCTTTATGGAAGGAAATTTACGTTGGTCGCAGATCATCGACCACTTATTGCCATGTTTGGGCCAGGAAAAGAAGCACCGATCCTCGCCGCAAACAGATTGGCACGTTGGGCTCTCATGTTGGGACAATTTGATTGCCAAATTGAATTCCGCAAAACAGCTGATCATGCAAATGCTGATGTCCTGAGTCGTCTACCTGCTACTGAAGATTTCCAGTTCGACAGGGAGGAAAGTGAAGACGATGCAGCTATGGTCTGTGCCATTCAAAACATCAGTAACAAAGTAACTCCGGCTGACAGACATTAACTGGCCCGCGAATCGACGAAAGATCCAGTCTTCGTTTCACGCGTGAAGGATGGCAGCCAAAGAACGACGAAGGCACCCGGGGTTATTTTAGGCCCTCCCAGATAGGGGTCAGTAAACGGAAAAATTTAATGACCCTAAGGGGTCAGTAGCAAGGGGTAATTTCGGAAACTAGGGGTCATGACCCCTTACGGGTTCAGTAATTTTATAAAAATTAATACAATATATTTTTTCTTTCAGGTGTCCCAACATACCTCTGTGGCGCTGGTTTTTTCAGTTTTGGCCATAATATTTATATATACATGCATATTTTAGGTTTGGTGACCAAAATAATTGATCGTTTAGCCTACGATATACGTGTATATGTTGTTACGTATTTCAGACTTACGTTATACAGGTTTTTAAAATCGAAATATTACCGTTTTTACAATTTAACAGTTTTTTCAGCCATTTTTAAATTTTCTAGCGACCCCTTAAGGGGTCAATTTTTTGAAAAAACGTAAGTTTTAAGGGGTCGTTTTTGCGAAAAAGTAGGGGTCGGTGTCTAGGCGGGAGCTCGCCGGGAGGGGGGAGCCGATCCTTGGGGTCGTCTCCCCTTCCCTCCTCTAAAATAACCCCGGGGTACGGAAATGCAACGTTACCGTAAGTTGGCTGATTCACTATCTATTGTTAACCGTTGCTTAGTACTTGGCTCCAGAGTTGTGATCCCTGCCAATCTTCGCCGCGATGTCTTGGAATTGTTGCACCTGGGACACTTTGGTATGCAGCGTATGAAGCAGCTTGCACGTACGGCTGTCTACTGGCCAAATATTGATGATGACATCGAAGCAACCTGCCGCACTTGCACCAGTTGTGGGGAGCACCAAAACAAATTCGGACGAAAATCGACACTCTGCTTCCGTCCCCAGCTTACACTGCTCAAGGTAAGCAAGCCAAAGAAGCTAGCAAATCCCAATTTCAAACTGTTGCAAAAGTGCACCCTGCTTATAAAGTCGGTGATCCGGTCTATGCTCTGTACTTTGGACCCCATCACGACAAGCAGCCACGTTGGGTGCCCGCTGTAGTTACACAGCGAAAAGGCACCCGTACTGTCAACGTCCGTGTTTATCCACGAGGACCCACCTGGCGGCGACACGTCGAACAACTTCAGCCAAGGCACGTTTCCTTCAGCCAAGGCACGTTTCTCAAGGTGACAACGAACCTGGCGCAGATGTCGATTCAACAGATGCCACAAATACTGCGGATAATGATCCGTTGGAAGTCGCCGAACTACCTCAGGCATTGGCACCTTCAACTCCTTTCTTTCAGGCATATCGATTGATACCAATATTACCCATGTAGACCTAATTACCGAGTAACAAAGTCCAAAATCCTATACTCAAACCTTTATTAGAGCTACAGCACTATATAATAGTGCATTCTCAGGAAGCCTTGTCGAACTCTCCGAGAAGCCACAATTATTAATCGGTGTTTTTAAAACCAGATAGTTGGGCTAAAATTCCAGGCTGGTGCCTTGTTGGCTACATTTTTCCAATGCTCCACATTTCTAGAATCTAGTGGCGCTGTGTCACCCTTTGATTTCGAAATCAGGATACCCAAAATACCCCAAACTTCCATTTTGTACTGGACAAAATGGTTAACTATAAAATAATAAAAAATTGTGTCTCGTCCACTATATTAAATGCTGATCACTGAGACATAAGCTTAGAGTTAGTTACATACACCGCAAACATTGGTGCAAACGTATATAATCCTATAGCATGTAATATAGTCGGTGCAACCTCTAGTTGAATTCTGGGTGAGTGAAACGAGCGAAGCAAGGAACCTTGCTAAGCGAGACAGTGGTGAAATTTGACAATGTCCGTTATTGGGTTTTTTTAAAGTGACAAGCATAATTCATCTTTGGCTGGGCAGACTGATTCGCGCGATAGCTCATTTGAAAGCTTCAAATTTCTATTTGTGCCCTTTAGCTAGGGGCAAAAGCCGATGCCAACATTTCCCCAAGAAAAGCGGGACAAACAGGCTCTTCCTATAACGCGACAACCGGTGTAGCAGGGTGTAACCGGAATTCCGGTTCCGGCGAAAATCATGTTCCGGTTGCGGTTCCGGCAAAGTGCAAAAACCATACGGGAACCGGAATTCCGGTTGAAAAATTTTGTTTGACATTTTCCACTTTTTTGCTTCATCTCTGATCAAAACATATGTAATATATAATACAATGATCAAGCTCCAATACAACCAAGCAAAAGAAAAGATTAACTAACCAATTTGCCGTGTGAAACGTAAGTAGGGCACATAATTTGAGCAGGAATTTTTCATAATAATCTGCAGGAGTTTGTTAAATCAAAGCCAGGTCGATGCTTGTAGCACCTATTTTACACATTCAGAAGTCTGCGGGATACGGTTGAATTAAAGCAGTCCAACTCGGTAACAGAGTGTGGCTTACGCAGAAATACTTAATGTATGCTTGGCTAACATAAATTGCGTCAAGCACCCGCCAGTGCGCTTGTAAACTTAGTAAATCAGTCTAAGTTGAAGTAAACTAACGTTACCTGCAACGCAGCTAAAAACTGTTTTCTTGGCAATGAACTGTATTTATGAAAAACTGTGCAAGCAGCATCACAGTGTGTCTCATTTATAGCATGCTGATCAGAAAGTTATCATCATTATGATCTAACTGACGGGCACTGTTTGTCCAACGCTAGCCTAAACAGTGTCTCTGGCCACTGATCAGAAAATTAACTTCTATCTATTAATTTCTCTTAGTATCATATAAACCAATAATTTCAAGTTTCCTACAGAACAACATGTAACAAACGTATGTGTAGTAAAGGGAGGCTACTGGGGACATAGCGAAAGGGGTTATTCTATGGTCCATTCGTTGTAAGCCTATACAATTTGACGCAGTACAAGTGTGTATAGTGGAAGACATTTTTGCTTTGGGTGTCCAAAAACCGACATATTGATCGATAAATAAACATTATTAGTTTCCACAGTCTCTTTAAAGTTTCAGAAAGGCAATAATGCCATCGCAATACATTATGTTTAATGTAAAAGTTATTTTTAATGCATTTTACATCCACTATACCTTAATTTCTTAATTCATCTGTTTTACTATATATAAATTTCGAATACTCGGTTCCGGATCCGGTTTAAATGGACAGTTCCGGTTGCTGGTTCCGGTTCCAGTAAATTTCAATTCAGGTTATTCCCTGCGGTGTATATATCTGTGTCAATTGGGCACATGTTGAGGAGCAAGTATGCCTCGATAAGAATAAGATAAGATTGTATAATGCGTTGTTACACCGTTTTATTAGGATGTAGGATTTGTGTCAAAAGATGTATTAAAATGGGCCCACGAGTCGCAAAATATAATTAAAATGGTAATATCTCCATAACCACTTGAGGTATATGGGTATTTTGTCTCATTTTGTAGAGCATCATCTTCTATGTAGCTGCTATTGCATTATTTACGCTGCAGGATTTGGTCAAAAATGGTTTTAATAGGCCCATGGGATCCAAAATACACGAAAATGGTAATAGCTCCGCAACCTCTCATGTTATATGGATGTTTTTGGTATTATTTTCTGGGGTCTCCAAATCGGGGGCAGTGGGAGGTCCTTTGGCATTTTTCGGTTTCCCCTGGTTCAGAACATGTGCCCCAGATTCATGCCCCCTGGAAAAATTTTGCGGTCCCCCGGTTCACCGTCTCTTAACTTTTTTTTCCAATTGGTCAAAGTACATACAATTTGATCAAAATTTGTACCAAAATTCCGTTCTGAAGCCAAAAATTTCGCAAATTTTGTCAAAATTTGCTTCAAAATCCCTTTTTCTCTCAATCAAAACCATTTTGGCAGTGTTCCTGACACGATTTTTAACCGTTTTTCTCTTAGAAAAAAGCCCCCTGGCAAAATCGAGCACCCTACAGTTCGAAACCAGATTCCCTGGTTCATTCTCCTTGGCAAAATTTTCAGCGAATGGAGAGCCCAGATTTTGTGGAGCAATTTATTTTCTAAGTAGTAGCACACGATGTGCTACTATTACCATTATTTGCGCTGCAGAATTGGGTCAGAAAATGTTTTAATAGGCTCATAGAATCCAAAATACACGAAAATAGTAATATCTCCGCTTCCTCATTCTGTATGGGTGTTTTGGTGTCATTTTGTATAGCAATAAATACTCTATGTTGATGCAAACGTGTGCTATTTTGTCCTTATTTATGCTGCAGTATTTGGTCAACAAGGGTTTATCAAAGGTCCTATGGGACCCAAAATACACAAAAATGGTAACATCTATGTAACTCCCATTTAATGTTCAATATAGCATATCATTCGGTATTACATATTCAGCATTCAGAATTCCCTATCTTGGGGAAAAGACAAACTACTAGTATACAGTCTCTTCAGTTTAAATAAAACTTTAAAATTTTAAGTTACATTGTGCATAGTTATCTGACGATTATGTATGCCCGGATATGGAAACGATATCCCTGCCTATCACTCTAAACGGTTGTTTAGCTACGAAACAATTTAAGAATATTAATTAAATCCTGTTCCAAACATAACTATAACAAGTTACTGTATATCAAAATGTCACAACAAAAAGTGAGTGACATTACTAAACAAGCTTTAGCTCGTATCTAACTTTTATGTGGAAAATATGTTCACGGATTACAAGTATATATAACTTCTTCTTAAAAGACACAACTGTTACGAATCTTTGCTAATTCCCATCAACATTTTCCATATGCAATTCGTAACGCAGTAAACAGTTCTACCTGTGGGTTATAACGCCATTCAATACAGGCCTATATTTCATACCATTTCTGCTGGTGAGCAAAATGCAATCCACATACAGCACTAGATTTCCGAAATAACCCGCCTTTCAAATAGTAGTGCTACTTGCGACTTGACAACTTAGTAAACTACACTGTTATTTTAACTTTTACATTACCGCTTTGCCTACTGTTCACCAAACTAAACTGCACATAACCACTATTGCCCAGATATATACATACAATAACGCAATCAATATACCACTTAGTACCCATTCACGTGCCCATAATTAATATTTCACAATCAATATGTCACTTAGTACCCATGATTAATATTTCACAATCAATATCACTATTACGCAGATATATACGTACAATTACGCAATCAATATATCACTTAGTACCCATTCAAATATCCATGATTAATATTTCACAAACGAAAATTTTCTACCTGCAAAATGGATTGAAAAACATTAGCAAAACGATGAAGGAATATATTAACTTACTGAATTTAAACTTAACGATCCTATGGACATAATTTTATGCATCATGGACCTAATTCGTACCAGAATCCGCCCACCCACCCCAACCCCACCAAACATGCAATAATATTTGGAATCCTTATTAGCATTTCAAAACAACTTGAAAAACATGATAAGCAATGAAATAAAATATTTCACAAAGCTGACGGACTCATAAACTTGAGCCGATAGATTTATAAGTTCTAAAATGCAAAAAATATATATATAAAGGTATACTACAGGGTTTTTAGACATTTTTGAAGGCACATGTCAACTTTAATTTAAATTAGCCTACAAAATCTTAAAAATGCTCACCAATTTACGCAGGTTCAATTTTAATACCAACTAGAATAATTTTGCGGGTTAGATGCAAAACAAACGTGACCTTTTCCGAACTAGTATCTGTGACCCAAACAACAATTTTCCCGGCTAAAACTAATTTAAGTGTTTTAAACGGGAGCTGACAGCGAAATTTCGCCATTTTGCGGCTAATTAGGGTCCTTTGGAACGCTAAAGGAGTCAAAATCATAGGTAGAAACCACGATATATACACAAAAATCTCGGTATCCCATACGCTTTGTATTACTGTAAAAGGCATTCTATTTGCTTGTTGTAATATCCAATGGTAAGCCACAGCTTGCTAAAACGCAGTCTAGGTTCAGAAAAATCAATAAATATAGTAAACTAGGCTATATAGTGAATTCATAAGTGCATGACAACATCTGCTAATGGCTACTTACCTATGTAACAATTTATAAAAGTTACATACTTCTTTAGATCACAGCTTGATAGTGAATCTATGCAAGAGTTGATAATGTAAACTTGCCAGGAGAAATTCCACGATCCACTATGTGGAACTATCCACTACAGTACAAAAGTTGTTGAGTCTGTTCATATATGTGTTAACATTATCACAATGTTTGCAAACAAAACATCCTAGGAACAATATGCGAATAAAATCTGTATACACAGCAGAGCAATTTAACGAAACACTTATGTCGCGAACAACTAGGCAGGTATGTTGATATGAATAGTAATCGAAAAGGTTCAAATGCAGAAATCTCAAAAAAACAATGTGTTTTCAAGTAATACTTATCTGCTGCTGTAAAGCCGCTAAACGAGCCACGGCTGTTGCACAATTTTCCGATTCCGGATTTTCGTTACAAAAGGACGCAAACTCGTCCTCCGCTGACGAAATAGCTTTGTTGACTGCAGTGATCTAAACAGTTAAGCCTACAAATTACTAGGGAACGACAGAATATTCGGTATTCGGCCGAACAGTTGGCAATATTCGGCCGAATACAGAATAGTTGACTGGCCGCTGTTAGTTGAAAAATAGAGTCAAAATCTGCCCACCAGATATCCTAATTTTACGGCCGGAGTCCTGATAATGATGCTGCAAACCGCTAAATACGTCCAACGTGTTGCAACTTTGGTAAGACAAGATGCGTTTGAGACTCATCAATTCAGTTCGCAGCCGGATCAAATGTTCTGGTCACCACATTTACGTTCTTCATCAGCCGTGCACTATCTCGCTGCCATAATAGTTGAGAAATTAATACTTTGGGGTCCAAAAAAACGCAAAAACGACCTGTTGCATGGTGCACGTACACACAGTGGTGGATTTATAGAGTTATAGATTTCCTATCATACATAGGTGTTGCGAACAACTATTCGGTATTCGGCCGACTAATAGGGGCCGAATATTCGGTATTCGGTCGTTCCCTACAAATTACCTTATCATTACAAAACTATATGAACATGTATATGTACTCGTTTTAAGAAATAAAAGCAAATCTTTCGTGCTGTAAACGACAAAGCGTCTCAGTCTCAGGTTTAGAAATCGCTAAAACATGACATTACGCCGTATCTGAGATATAGTGAATAAACATTAACGTTTGGGGCACATATATGAAATCAAAATAAGAGATTCGTGATTAATTGTAATTCGAAACTATTCAGCTTGCAACGGAAAACTAAGATAGTAAAACTGTTTTTGTCACAATCCCCATTTGGCCGATTTCAGGTTGCTATTTAAGTGCACTGCTTCCAAGTTAGGTCTGACGTCAGGCAGGGCTTCATTCTTCACTCATTATTCAAATTCACCATTGATTGGGCTAAGTGGCCGTCATCGAGCCGCAGAATGGAGTTACCTGTAACGGATCACCATTCAGGTTTATGGATAAAGCTTATGCCGATGACATTGCTGTAATGGAAGAGTATGGATAAGGCATGCAAGACCGTATGGGATGAATCATTAGCGAAACGAAAACCCAAATAATACACTGTTGCGTCAACAAGGTGCCTATAATTAAACTTGGTAGTTAGCGCCTCGAACCCGTCCCAAATTTCACATACTTGACTAGCGCCATTTCACCTCAAGGTAGATGAATACAAAGAAGATATATAGAAGAATGTATCGCCAAAACGCGACATGCGTTCAATATATTGCACAGAGCTTGACAGTTCAATGACGCTAGCGCAAAAACGAAGGTGCGACTATACAACAATTATTGTTCTCGCCCGGTCCTCTTGTTTTCTGCGGCGGTCTTCTGTTGACCGATAACGAGAAAACAAATTGGATGACATTTGATTTTAAAGCAGTGACATATTTACCGACAAAACATTATTGTCGAGATCCACTTTATATAAATGTGACCAAATCAGCTAATTTCGAAAAATGCGGGCACTAAACCATTTTGCGGAGAACACGGCTAAAAATAAAAGATTACTGGGCCAAATCGTTCATCATTTCCGCCAAATATGAAAGCTGTTATATAAATTGAGCGTTGTGACAAAATAACTAAATTTTCCTGAAAGAAAGTGTTTGGTCCCGATATATGTTCCGGGCCCGAAATATAATGGTGATGTATGTAATTATGTAATAATACAAGTTAAACCTACGCCAATTTCTTATGCCATTTACAACTTACACATAAAAACAATTTTGCGCCGAATTTGGACAATAACCATGGAAAATTTCTGCCCATGAATTTGCTAATATTTATATTATTAAGTAAAAATCAAAGAGAGCCAGCTTCTGGTCTCTCGCTTGCGAAAGATGGGCTGGGCGCGACTCCCTGACAGTCGGTCCGCCCTAGTTGGCCGGGAGGTCACTCCCGGTTCGTGCCCCGCCCATAAATTTTTGATGCCCCGGTTGGTTGTTCCTCACAAAATTTTTTGTAGAAAATTGCGACGAATTCAAACCGGTTGATCCGAGGGTAGCCCCCTTTCGTGCCGTCCAACTATTGGGCCCGCCCACAGTTCGATGGGGCTGTCCCTGGTTCGTGCCCCCCCACCACAAATTTTGACCCTACCAAGATGCCAGAGCTTTCATAGTAAAATAATTTTTATCAATGATGAGATGTCAATAACCATTAGCATATTAAAATATCGAACAATCTTTGCGAAAGTAATGTCATTACGTAACATTAGTCTTCATAGTGGATTTATAAATACTACTCGTCATGTGAAATGCAAACAAGAATATTATGTTACATACATTTGAAACCTCACCTGTATTGTTTATAATTTTTACTATATCTAAAAATTACAGAAAATTTACGTCGTTCTCCTGTCGTTCAATGGTCTCCTTTAACTCGGCAATACTTTTTGTTAATTCTTCCAGTTCTGTAGCTAACTTGTTTGAGGTGCCAGCAATACATTCGGCATCTTTCATCACGTTAGTTCGATTGACAGAAGCCTTATTCAATTTGTTGGTCGCCAACAACTTCTGCTCTTGCAGCTGAAACACCTATTATTTCAATATTTTCAGTAATCGAATATGGGGTGAGAATTCAAAGCTTTTAACACAATAGTTTTGTGAATAGTTTTACCATACCAGATCATTTTGCAAACATCTAACACGATTATGTTAAAGTGCCGAAGTTATAGGCAAGCCTGTGTACCACAACCTAAAAATGCAAAAAGTACACAAAACGCTCAGCTGTCTCAAGTAAATCTACAAAAGTTCAAACCACAATAACAACACCGATGAACCCTCGGAGGTTTTGGAAATGTTACATATGAAATCTGATACATATGAATACCTATTATCTCATACCTACCTTCTTATAAGATATATGTGAATGACAGAACCAACTAATCAATTATGCTATTTGCTTTAACCTATTACAGTGTATACGAGGTCCCTACTTCCTTTTCCAGTCGTGATATATCTTCTTCCACAGATTTAGACGTGTTATTGTTATTCGATATTTTTCGAAGCTGAATGTCAATTTTCTCTTCTAACTGCATACAATCGCCATATAAGCTATTTCGCTTTACACTAGCGTCGGTAATTTGACGAGAACATTTCATTAATAACGCAGCAATTTCACTTGATTTGTTGTCTGTGGATGTTGTTGCAGCGGCGACGTCAGAAATTTTTTTGCTTCGTTTTTCTATAAAATCAACACTTCAGCATAAATTATAAAATCACTAATCCACATCATACATTGTCATACGTCAACCTGTGAGGACTATTGTACATACATTGCTTGTATATGCAATAAAAAAAATTTTGTCACAAAATGCATAATCCTGAATTTCAGCTATTGTAAACCTGGCAACAGTGCCTCAGACTTTTGGACTAACCAAATTGAGATTGAAGGATTAACCTGAGACGTAAATTGGCTCACACATACATTATTAGAGATATAAATGTGAATCGGTCTAAATAAATCGCGCACAGATCACGGATATTAATTTAACCGCTATTAATCTTATAAACTGCACGCCAACAACTCGTTAATTTGTAGCGATGATTTGTTTTTATTTTCGTCTGTAACAATTATTTCTGACTACAAATCAGAGCGCAGGAAGTTATGAGGGTATGTCAAGTATTAATACTTATTTGCCTAAACACGGTTCCCAGACGTTGATAAATTATCACGCAAAGATAGGCACTCAGTCATTTTCTGCGATCTACTAACCACATGAGAAAATGTCAGCAATATATCACACACCATCAATGAATTAAGGCATACACTGTGCTCGTCTCCGTCACAAAACCATGCAGCCGATAATAATTCCTTGCATCAAAAAACTGTAAATTTACTAGTCAAAATATTCACGAAAAAAATGTATTTAGGTGCTATTTTCATTTTTTACAAGTTAATAAAACACGACATGAGTCAAATGTAACTAATGCGATAAAACGACTAAAAGTGAACGCATCTCCTGGGCCCGATAATATACCTAACGTCGTCATTGATCAATGCTATGAAGTAATAAAACCACATTTGATTAGTCTCTTCAACAAGTCCATGGATGACGCAATAGTACCTGACGACTGGCTTTGTACGAATGTAGTTGCAATTTTTAAAAAAAGGTAGCCGCTCGTTGCCTGAAAACTATCGTCCCATACGCTTAAATTCATCTATTGGTAAACTAATGGAGATGGTGATAGCGGATAACATAACGAAATTCTGTTTGGAAAACAGTATCTTCAAGAATTACTAGTTCGGTTTTCGACGAGGCCGATCATGTGAACTACAATTGATGGATTACCTCGACTGGATCACTACCAATATCAATCAGAGTGGTTCTGTCGATGTTATCTACCTTGATTTAAAGAAAGCCTTAGACCGCGTATCACACCACCATCATATTGCAAAGCTACGATCGTTTGGTGTCGAAGGAAAACTCCTCGATTGGATAGTCGCGTTCTTGAAAAATCGCCGACAACGGGTCGCCATTCGGAATGCAAAATCGTCCTGGCAACCAGTATACAGTGTAGTGCCCTAGGGTTCCATTTTAGGACCTATTCTATTCCTGTTTTACGTTAATGATGCTGACGTGTTCGTGACTAACAAACATTTTATGTTCGCTGATGACACTAAGATTCTTAGTCGTATAAATTCAAGAAACCCCCGTTAGACGTCTCTGATTTCAACAATGACATCGACAAGATACTGGACTGGGTGCGTCAAGGCAACATGGCGTTTAATGCTTCTAAATGCTTGTGTCTCCACTTTGGTACCAAAAATCCCTGTTGCACATAAACAATTGATGACGTTGAGGTACTTAATCAGAGATGTGTCATGGATCTTAGTGTTCGAGTTAGTGACACTTTAAAGTGCTCCGACCATTGTGCAGATATTGTAAAGTCATCTCAGCGGATTCTTGGTGTCATAAAGCGATCTTTTACTTTCATCAATAAGACTATATTTCTTCCACTCTATTTTGCCTTGATTCGGTCTCATTTGGAATATGCTAGTTGCGCATGGTGCCCCCATTACGCTCTCGATATTAAGCTGTTAGAAGACGTTGAACACAGAGCAACTAAGCTCATTCCGAATGTTCGCGAGTTGCCATATGAAGAACGTTTAATCCAACTGCGTCTGCAAAAACTAGAGACCGACGAATCCGAGCCGACATGATTGCTATTTACGAAATGGCTAACAATCTTGTCGATCTGCCGTTATCTCGCTTTTTCGACTTCGTTACTGATACAAGAACACGGACTCAAAACACAATCAAACTTCGTGCTAAACATACACCACGTCTCGATTGCTCAAAGTTTTCATTTACCTACCGGACTGTATCATATTGCAATAGCCTTCCACGAGATGTAGTCACTGCCACAACAATCGATAGTTTTAAGGAGATGCTCCACGGTTCAAGATGGCTACCACAGATCTGACATTGCTTCTGGCCGCGGACAATAAACTTTCCAGGCTTCAACAATACTAACGATCAACTCAAGTCAAGTCACTTCAATATCCGCAAGCCAAAGAATCGGCTCGTGCTCTTTCTCTCAACCTCGCCAATCCATCTCACTTGCCATATTATGCTAATGGGGAAAGAGCATATATAGTGAGTAATCTGAGTAATCAGGTGAGACATATGGTAGTACAGGAAGCAAAATTGAAAAAGACCATAAGCCTATCATATCCATATGATTTAGCTTGAAAAAAACGCAAAAAAAAATAATTTTCATACCAACGTAGAGCATTTCGAATATCCTGGAATGTCAAAGAAACGTAACAGAACGCACATTAAAGGCTTGGTGTTTATTAAACATTAGTTCATATTTTGAAAACGGAATATTTTCTCAAATTTCAACTATCCGGTTATGAGTTATGCTTGTCACATATGTAAAAAAAGTTTTTTGCACAACTGAATGCTAATATAGGCACAACATTCAAATGCAACTAAACACAATAATGTGTGCCGCTCTACGGTAAAGTACAGCAAATGTTTGCATTTACATGACCACAAAACATTGAAGAATTTCGATGTATCGCTTACCAAATTCATGCGCATAATTATCCTTTTCAGTTGTTATTTTATGGACTGCTTCGATCTCTTCTTCAATTCTGAAAATTTTCGTTAAACTAGTAGTATCGAATTGCTGTATGCATACTTATTTTAGGATAGCATTGGCATCACTTCTAAACTACAACCAAAGGCCCGAATCAGCGTTTACTAGTTTGTAAAATTAATCTAAATTAGCACATTTATGTAGGTTAAATTACTGCAGCTATTCAACATTATCTATCAGTATGATAAAAAATTGACACATGTGCGACCACTTACAATTCATTAATACAGTGTTACAATAGAATTCAATATTAGTAATCTTATTGCAGCGTTAAAAGTGTCAACCACTACTGTGACGCTGTCTGGCTTATCCAAACTGGGGTACTTTTCGCCTACCACCCCATCTGGCCCAGCCGCCCATCCACATCCCCCCGCCGAAAATTTTGACGCCACCACTACGATTTTTAGACACCAAAAATGTTCGAAAAAATTATCCGTTTTTTTACAGTTTCGCAACTTTTTCGATTGTTAGCCCCAAAAATGGTCGAAAAATTTATTTTTGCAGTTGTCTCCATTTCAGGCCCCCGGTTTTTTTGCTGTTCCTTTCCGAAGAGGGGTCCGCAAGCGTTTATGGAGAAGCCAGGCTGCCATATTCTTGCAATGTCAAAATTTTCAGGTTACTTAAAGTTAAGAAATGTTGTCTGAAAGGCAATATTACAAAAGATTCAAACACCGCTTTACCACATCTTGAAATAATTAATACATATACCTCACATATACACCAAATAGTCCAATTTTTCATGTCCATTCACTACGACTTTATGTATACCTTAGAACAACATATTATTCACAAAATATATCGTTCATATTTCATATCTGAAGATTTAAAACAAACCATACAGCTAAACAAACAACATCCAAATGTAGTATTGCGGCGTTAGCAGACGATAAATCTATGAGACGTGTTAAAATGACTTTAAAACTGGTTAAACGCTAATGCATTACAGTCGTCTTGCAAAAATTAGACCAAATTTTTCGACCGAACATTTTTGAGCTATGCTATGCCGCAGAGCACAGCAAATCCCAGTTACGGACGAAAATAAAAGAAATCCATGGCGAAATATTCGCGAAAAATTTATAAACTGTTCGTGAAAAATTAGCAGCTGTTTAGTAGCGATTCAGCTTAATTTCAGAGAGGTTGGACATACAAAAAGACAACAACGACGTCGAATCGAAACAGCTATTACGAGCGAAAGTGCTGGAAATTATAAACATCATTGCAGTCCAAAAGATCGATTGAAAACTGACAGATAACGACATTTCTGCTATGCAAAGGATTAAAGCTAAGTTTAGTCCAGCTCCTATCTTTGTCACTTTTGTACGCAAAGAACACGCACAGCGAATATTGTATAATGACAAGTTTTTAAAGAATTTAAATGCCGAACGTAAAAAGAACAATATACGCGCGATAAGAATTGCTACACATAACGAACCTCGCAAACACTTGTTATATTGTTTATAAGTAGACAAGATGTTTAGAAAGTTCATGTGTAAACGTTATCGCGCGTATATTGTTCTTTACGTTCGGTTTTAAAAACTTGTCATACAATATTCGTGCTGTGTTCTTTGCGTACAAAGGACAAAAAATAGGAGCTCAAACTAAACTTACATCTCAGTTTTTTTTCAATCGATCTTTTGGACTGCAATGATATTCCAGCACTTTCGCTCGTAATAGTCTTTTCGATTGCGACATAATTATTTGTCCTCTTTTTTTATGTCCAACCTCTCTGAAATTAAGCTGAATAGTTACTAAACAGCTGTTTCACGAACAGTTTAGATTTTTTCACACAATGTTTCGCCATGCGAATTTCTTTTATTTTCGTCCGTAATACAATTTGTGCTCTGCGGCATGCATAGCTCAAACGGCTAATTTTTGCAAGACGACTGTAAATGCATTAGCGTTTAACCAGTTTTAAAGTCATTTAACACGTCTCCATAATTTATCGTCTGCTAACGCCGCAATACTACATTTGGATGTTTGTTTAGCTGTATGGCTTGTTTTAAATCTTTCAAATTGAAAAATATGAACAATATATTTTTGTGGAATAATATGTTGTTCTAAGTATACATCATAAGTGAATGGACATGGACTGCTTGATATATTGTAATATGTTATTTTAATTATTTAGAGAGTGTGAGATTTAAACGGTGTTTAACTGGTGTGCCTTTTCAGACGACATTTCTTAACTTTAACATAACCTAAAAAGTTTAAAAAATTTTTTTTTTTTTTTTTTTTTCTGCCAAATTGATACGGGCCTCTTCGGAAAGGAACGGCGAGACCGGCAAGACTAAAATGGAGCAACTGCAAAAATAAATTTTTCGACCATTTTTGGGGCTAACAATGGAAAAAAAGTTGCGAAACTGTAAAAAAAAAAACGGATAACTTTTCGAACATTTTTGGTATTAAAAATCGGTCGTGCGGCGTGTCGGCAAGATGTGAACGCGGCGCGCCCAAAATTAGCAAAACTACCCCATTTTGGATAAGACCAGGCGGCGTCACAGTAGTGGTTGACACTTTTATTAGCCCCATAAGATTACTAATATTGAATTCTATTGTAACACTGTATTAATGAAATACTAAGTGGCCACGTGTGTGTCAATTTTTAGAAAAAAAAAATCGATATTTTTGGCTCAAAAAACATAAATGTGGTTAAATTTAAATTTACAAACTACAGTAAACATGATTCGGGCCTTTGGTTGTAGTTTCAAATTTCCAATACTCTAAAAAATATCGTACAGCAATTGCGATACTACTAGTTTAAACGGAATTTTCAGAATTGAAGAAGAGATCGAACAGTATAAAATGAGCGAAAAGGATAAGGGTGTGCTACGCATGACTTGGTAAGTGGACTCCTCCGAAATTTCTTCAATGTGAGTTCGTGTAAATCGAACATTTGCTGTACTCCAGAGCGGCAGCACGTTTATTGTGTTTAGTTGGTTGAATGTTGTGCCTATATAACGAGTTCAGTTGTGCAAAAATTTTTTTTTACATATGACAGTAGTTCGGTCAGCCGGAATAGGAAAAAATATTCCGTTTTCAAAATATGAACTGATGTTTAATAAACACCAAGCCTTTAATGTGCGTTCTTGCTCTTTTCTTTAAAGATTCCATGCTCTACATTTGGTATGAAATTATTTTTGTTTTGCGTTTTTTTCAAGCTAAATCATATGGATATGAGCTTTATGGTCTTTTTCAATTTTGCCTTGCCTGTACTACCATATGTCTCGTATTGATTTGTCAGAATTATCTCGGCTCTGTGCTCTTTCCCGTTGGCGCGTAATATGGCAAGTGAGATGGATTGGGCGGAGATTTGAGAGAAAGAGAGCACGAGCCGATTCTCACCTTCCAAATATGAATTAACTTGACTTGAAATTGATCGTTTGTATTGTTGAAGCCTGAAACTGTATTTTCGCGGCCAGATCTGGGTTTTCTCGTACACGGTGCTGAACGTGGACACAGCTCCTTGGCACAATATTGTTGTGGCAGCTTAACGCATCGTGGTGGAAGGTTGCTTCGATATGGCGGAGGTGGATTAACAAATCGAGAAGTGGTGTCTGTTTTCAGCAGCCGAACTCAATTGGGTTTTTGAGACCGTGTTCTTGTGTCGTGACGAAGTCAACAAGAATAACGGCAGATCGACAAGATTGTTAGCATAAATAGCAATCAGTGTCGGCTCTGGGTCCCATCGGGTCTCTAGTTTTTGCAGAGACGCAGTTACAAATTAAAGGTTCTTCATCGGCAAAAATCTGAATAAGCTGAGCATATACGTTGAACGTCTTCTAGACAGCTTAATATCGTGGGGCGCGTGGGCACCATGCGCAACTCGTGTTGAGGAGACCGAATCAAGGCAAAACAAAAGAAATATAACCTTATTCATGAAAATAAAAGATTGCCTTAGGCCGGCACCAAGAATCCGTTGAGAACTACAATATCTGCACAATGTCCAAAAAAGCACTTAATACGTTTAACTTGAACACCAAGATCACGTAGCGCTCCTACCTGATTGCGGTGTCTCGACGACATCAATTGTGTTTGTGCAACTGGGATTTTTGCTACCAAAAAAAAACACGACCCGTTGGAAAACGCGGGCCCCGTGTCGCGCCCACTATTGTCCATGTCATTTTGTTGAAAAATCAGAGAGGCGCTACTAACATGGGGTTTCTTGAATTTGAGCGAAAAGAAGAATCTTAGTGTCAGTAGCGAAAAATAAAAATATAGGTCACGAACTTACCGTGACCCGTCGTGGTGGTAAACGGGACTAAGTCGGCTCCTTGGGAGAACGGAACCCGGTGGCACTCCCGGCGTGCTGGTTTGCAGACAATTTTGCATTCCGATGGGGCCGAGGCCTGTTATTTGGCGAAAATGTTTCCAAGAACGCCGAGAGTATATCGAGGAGTTTGCCTTCTGCAAACGGGTGGTAACTTGGTTTAATATGATCACCACAGATTGGTGCGCCGGTCGAAGGCTTTCTTTAAATCAAGGTAGGATGGGGCCTCACCCTCGTGGTAGTGATCTCGTCGGAGGTAGTCATGGGGATCCTGTAGCGCGCCGTGTCGGCCTCGTGGTGAGTTCGTGGAAATTTGTTTTCCAAAACGGAGAAAATTTGCGTTGTGGCCTCGTCTCGCCATCTTGCCGATTAGTTACCAATCAGATGAAATCTAAGCTTATGGGACGATGGTTTTCAGGCAACGAGCGCCTACTTTTTAAAGATTGCAGAGTTGCGTTGGGGGCCGCGAAGGCCCGGTCGTCAGGTACTATTGCTTCATCCATGGACTTTGAAGAATGTGGTTTTGGTCCTCAGAGCATTGATTGATCAACCCTTGACCCCCCCACTTCACTTTTTGGTCGTTTTTTTCGCAGTCACTAGTTAACTCATGTCGTGTTTTATTAACTCTAAAAATGAAAATAGCCTAAATACAGTTTTTTTTTCGTGAATATTTTGACTACGTAAATTTACAGTTTTTTGAT
>JASANE010015304.1:0-29119 GCA_030248225.1 Trileptium ribeirensis
CTCCGTTCCTGAAATATGAACAAAAAATAATAAAAATTTTAATACAAAATAAAGCGCCTGAAGCGCTGATATATTTTACTATGTTGAGAGCCTCGCGCCGACCAGCGCGAGGTTTAGTTGTTTACGGGCTTTCTTGGCACCCTTCGGCCACTGCCCAGCTAATGTCCACTTTAAATTGTATTGTATTGCCGCGACGTCGTCGTTCTTTATGTTGTGTGCCGCCAATGGCGTATATTTAGAGTGTTGTTTTGAAATGGCTTGCATACGAACATACGGAGTTGTTTTTGTGCACTTATTTATATATATATATATCTGTTGTCTAGAGCTATTGATGCTAAGGCTACGATTTTAAAATTTCGGTAGAGCGGGTACAAGAAAGAAAGGGGGGTTCCAGTCAGGTATATAAGAAGACTGCCCGATTCCCCGATCGGAGCCAGTGGAGCTTTAGTTTAGGATTGGCGGTTGTCGCCATTTAAAATTTACTTAAAATTTACTTTATTTCCAATCGTTTTTGGTGTTTTCGTTTTTGCTTTTTTCGTTTTAAGGCATACTAGGGAGGTTTCTCGCCGTGCCTCCACGGTGGAGAGCCTTCCCTGGTTGGATACACGTTTTTTTCGATCTTACAAGGGCCGCCCTTTGCGGACGTTGGAGTGTCGGAAGGATGCTCCGCGCGCCCGTAAAGGTCGGGCCCCGGTGAAATGCACGAATTCGCGCGAAAATTGTTTGAAATTTTGCTTGCTTTATAGTTCGACTGGTTCCCCGCTCCTCGGACGTTTTTTCTCTCTTTCACAGGTCCGAGGAGTGATTAAAATTGTTAGATTTTAGGTAAATGGCGGTACATAAAATTTCTAGGCTAAGGAGATTCAGTGACAATAATTCCGTTTTACATGACAAGGACCAAAATTTCTCGAACTAGGCCTCAGCCGAAGTTAAAGGTGGTAAAGAGTGCGACACCAAGGACGTAGCCGTTTGCATTTTGGGAGACGCGCGTGGTCCCCAATTTGTTTGAAATCAAACTGCAGCGTCGAATCCTCGTTCGTTCGCTGTTTCTTTTGCTTCAGGTTAAATTCTGATGCAAACGACTGCGGGCCGGAGTCGAATCAAAATTTTTAGGAAGTTTATCAGCTGAGCATCGCACGAGACAGGACTGGAGCTGGCGGTGAACTAAAATGGACTGAGCCTGGGTGGGACGTGTATTTTCGAACCCGTGCAACTACGGGGAAAACCCACGTCGCCACCCCCTCCTGGAACCCTCTGGGAGAAGTTTCAAATATCCGAGCTTTCGCAAGCCGCTCCAGCCGCTGTCGACATTCTGTAAAGTTTCATACCAAACTAATAGGAGGTCGCTCTTGGAAAATTGTCATGAAGCTCAGCTGTTTCAGATATCTCATCGGGTTAGTCTAGTCAAAATTTTTAGGACACCGCGGTTCGAAAAAGCTTAATCAGAAGTGGTTAGAGCATCGTTTCGGAGAGGGCTGCGAATTATATCTCAGGGTATCTTGTAGGGTACCCGGATTAAATCGTTATATTATGAATGTTATAAAATAAGTACTGTACGCCCCAATTGGGCGGTGTTTATGTGTGAATAATACAAAAAGGGGCTCAACAGTAAACGAGTTGAACCGTGTCCAAATTACTGAAGCAGTTCGGAGTTTTCCCTTGTTTTCTGACCTCGGCAGCGTTTTTACAAATAGTCTAAGCATAGTTCTACGAGGATTCAGAGTCGAAGCGAGACTTACGTCACAGCGAGCCAGTCACTCACCTCCCTGCGCCCTGTCGAGTCAATTCGCTAACGCAAGTTTGCTTACTTCTCCGTTTTCGAGGCTCGAGCAAGCTCCCCTTTGCAACCCGCATTCTGTCCACGTTTTGTACTAATCTTCTGGAACACTCACGCAGTGAGCACTCTTATAGTAATTGTCGCCCTGCATTATCCACCCCAATAGGTAGAACTAGTAATCCTAGGTGAAACATCCAAGGTACTGGGGCCCTCGCCTCAGTGCCCCGCGTTATCACAAGTAATCAGAACTTAGAGTACCCACCTCGACTAGCCCTTTAGGATCTGTGCGTGCTTATAGTCTAGGTTTCAGAACAGTGGTGCAACGCCCTAAGATTAGGACCGGGACAAAGTGCATAGGGACACACCAATGGGGAAAGTCACTAGGATCACGCTAGGGCCAGAGAACCCCGCTTAGGGGATTAAGTGGAATATGAGGGAAAGGCGAGTCAGCCTTATTACCTGTGAGCAGGCTTAGGGGTTGACTCTCCCTCGGGGGACCTCATACCATTAGACACGTGGGCCATTATAGGGGCCAGGCCGAACACCCTGGTTAACCCGCCGGCAGCCTACTAAGCTAAGCGGTTCCCTTAGGTCATCGCGTAGATCACCGGGGAGTCGTGGAAGCCGGGGTTGTCCGGGCACCACACGCTGAGAAAATTGTGGTGCAGCTGGGATCCCTTAGGGCCAGAACTGGTCCTAGTACATAGACACGTGGGCCAATATAGGGGCCAGGCCGAACACCCTGGTTAACCCGCCGGCAGCCTGCTAAGCTAAGCGGTTCCCTTAGGTCATCGCGTAGATCACCGGGGAGTCGTGGAAGCCGGGGTTGTCCGGGCACCACACGCTGAGAAAATAGTGGTGCAGCTGGGATCCCTTAGGGCCAGAACTGGTCCTAGTACATGTGTATGTTGTATATATGCTATATATGCGCTGTAAAATCGAACACACAGGACTTTTGGCCTTACCCCGGTCCCGGCCCCGGCCGGGTAAGCTTAGCCCCGGCTACGGCTTCGGTAGGCTAGCCCCGGCCCCGGTAAAATTCTTGCCCTTGTACAACAACAGTATATTATAAGTTTGAGGGGAATTTGATTAAATTTGAAAAAGAGAAATATTAGAGAAACGGGGTGAGAAGATGGAGGTTTAGTTTAGAAAAAGTAGAGAGAAGTTATGGATGAAATTTTAATAAGGCGAACAGGATAGGTAGGAAAGTTGGGACTGTAGTTTTGGTAAAGGGGAGTTGAGTTTTTGGAGAATGGGAGGTGTTTGAAAAATATGAAAAATGGAAATTTTAAGATGAGGTAAATTTATGAAAAGTAGAAAAAGGGTAAAGGGGTGGGTTAAGTATGTGAATATATATCGTTGGGGGAAGAGGATATTAAAATTTGAGTGGGGGACGGTAGTTTGAAATTTGGTAGAAAAAGTTGAAAATTAAGAAAAAGTGAAATTTGGTTTAATTTTAAGTGTAGTAAAAGAGGGCAAAGAAATATGGAATATGGGTTAGAAAATAGGGTGTTTGAAAAGAAAAACTGTATTTTAGATCGTTTTTAAGTGATAAATTTAGGTATTGAAGTGTATATGGGTAAGGGTGAATTTTGGTAAATTTATAAATTTTAATATACTTTATATTTATATATTAAATGCATAGCTAGTGACAAATATAGTTAACGAGACCTATAAGTGCTGCTTCGCGCATAGAGCATGCCAAAGCCTACAGGGAGTACCAAGGCGAATGTGGAGACCGGCCCTTGTATTTTAGGAGAAATCTGAAAATTTACAGGTGTGAAAAAGGCAGCATCCCCGACAAGGACTATTATTAGTGTCTAAGGCTAAGGCTCACGCTAAGGTAACTAAATAATCGTTCGGGCCGCAGCCGACCGGAGCGACCGTATCAACCTCAAAAGAGGATTAGTAAATTACTAGATAACCTGATTCTTACACCGATACCACTCAGTTATAGCACAGTACGCCAGCCGACCAGGAGTAACTGCTTTAAAATAGGATTGTTATTAGTGTAAATGTAAGATGTAGGTTCAGGCAATTAAATAATCGCCAGGCCGCAACCGATTGGGGCGATAATATCAACCTCACAAGAGGAGTATTAACGTAGCAGATAACCTAACTCTGAAACGCTAATAAAGCCTAGTAGCGTCGTGCTTTTACTAGAACAGTTTAAATAAGGGCTAAGATTACTGGTGGTAGTAGGTCGGCATAATCCAAAAAGAACTGTGCCAAGGAATCGTGCCTTGATACATACCTATAACTGTTTTATAACTAAACGTTTTTAACTACGTCTTTTGTTCTAAAGTCTCTGTACCAAGAGTGCTTACAAGTAGCCACGCCGCAGCGTCAGACGTAGGAGATAAATCAAAAAGAACGCGTGCCATCCTCGCTGTCCCACCGGAATACTATTGGCCACACCTTGTCCACATCAATCTTCGATGACGAACCCCTTCCCCTTTTCATTCCCATAGCCGTCGTGAAAATTGCCAATCAAACCCTACCCCCATCTTTGAACACTAAAATAACAAAAACATACATGGTTTTATATACACTATAGTGCATGTCAATCCTCGTGTCTCAAGGAGGCATATTAGGTCTAACACCAAGTGTACAAAAATAGTGCTAGCCCCGACTCGCTCTACCGACTGAGCTATTCCTGCCCGACTTCACTACGGCGATAACGCCGTAATTGTTTAGAAATCAATAGGTTAAAAGCCTAAAAAGATACTTTAATACTACTAAATTTCAAATCTCTAGTAGCTCGCATAGCTAGTGGTTTTTATTTTTGTATTGGTTTGAAAATTGTCGGGGTTTAGTAGGCTACCAAGGGGTTCCCGGGGCTAAAATCCTAATTTTTCTTATTTTTGCACTAAATATTTTATATGTCTCCCTAGGATTTTAAAATTCTAAAATTTATAAAATTTTATTCTTGTTTCCTAATTTGCATAATGTTCGCTCGTTTTACTCACTAGCTATATGCAATTGTTTTCGTTTTTATTTTTTACTAATTAGTTGTAGTCTGGATCTCGAGTAGTACGGTGATGCTTCGGAAGAGTGATTTTTATTGAACTGCATTGTTTGTTTTATACCTCGGGTTACGTAGCTAATATTGCTGATTATAGCTTTGGGGTTTCTAGTGGTTTTATATTATCGGTATCAATTCCGAAGGTGCCTGAGGATAGATAGTATCTATATACCAAGCGTTTCATGCATCACGTGCTGGTTATAGCGTTGTAGTTGTCTTACTGGAAAGGTGCTTATACTTGGCCGTTCGCCCAGTGGACCAGAAATTCGGGAATTCAGGAAACGCCTATACTCGGGTTTCCGACATTACGAGTTGTGTAACTAGACGTCATAAGGAAAAATCCCCATCTAACCCTTACTCCTTTGGATCAATAAGAATATAACAAAAATTAGGCGCCTCCTTTCCGCTTTGTGGAGGAGCCTGACATCTTTATGTATCGTTAAGGCTTCACACAGTGGCTACTACAACTGTCTAACTCACTGCAACTCAGTTTTGAGCGCTTGTATTTTTATAGATTTGTTTTGTTAATATTATACCCTATAAACATTCTTAGTACATTGAAAGCAGCATTATGGATCACGGTACGATTTCGTTGGGTGCAACTGTAGGTACGTTTAAGATACCTTGGCGACCATAAAAGGCACTTCATTTCAGTGATTATGTTTTGAAATGAATTTTTATACAGTTCTTGTTAGCTTTGTTTAGTGCTATGGCTGTCTGTTAGTTTAGCTTAATTCATCGTGTTAAATATTTTAGCATCACTGGGGACGGGCCTTATAGTGGCAGTGCGCACGAAAAGGATACTGCTCCAGTTCAACGGGTTCAATTTCTCAGTACTTTTCCCAAAAAAAGTTTGCGGGGGACAATGAACCGGGGTAATCGAAAATTTATAGGGAGATTGGTTAGAGGTGGGCTCGACCCGGGGGCGACCTCGCCATGAACTAGGGCCGGGCCGACTAAGGAGAAAACTCACTTACACTAGTAAGATACCAGAGTGTAGAGCAGTTGACTTGTATGGATTTTTGTCTATGGTTTAAAGTGTAGTAAATGACCTTTGCACGTTTCTCCAGTGAAACCATTCGATTTCACTGAGTCTTCCGCTTTTCAAGTAATTTTAACTGAGAATTGTGCGATTATTTGTTCTCTACTTGGTATCATGTTCGAGATACTCGTATGTACGAAATTGCTAGAGAAGCATATGGAAGAGCTGGTACAAATTTTGATTTGCATAATAAGCCAAGCTGCACACACTTCCATTAGGCCTAGCACAGTACCCAAAACATTACCGTAAATATAAATTTGCATTGTGGGTCGTTGCCTAAATACACAATAATTTGTGGTTATTTTTGGTGCCCTTAACAGTGCAACAGCCTTGCTTAAACCGCGAGCAATGTGTCATATGTCTTATAGCGTTTCAATTACACAATACAGACAATGTGTCGCTAATTTACAAGCTTAACGCACATCGTTTAATTAACTTTGCGAATTTACTATGCGAACGCATAGACTTCAATATCGAGGCGCACTCAGTTTGATAATTAATTAAATGTTAAATAATATAAACTAAAATGTTACAGATATGATTACGGCGACTAGTCGGCTACAATTACGAGCAATGGAGATTCGTAACAATAAACCTAATTGGAGATCATATTTGACGTACGTTTTAATATTTGCACTGTATTTTGTGATGGCCTGAAAACTTCTGTAAGCGGGCACCTGATTTTGCCAGTGAAATTCATCGATTTAACCGGATGGCTTCAACATTTAAAATTGTCACAAAATCCGGAATTTTAATGTAAAGCGCTAGAATAGTTAATTTCTCGTCTTAGAAACGCTGCAAAGAGAGTCTTATTCAGGTTAAAAGCAACTTGTAATTAAACGTTTGTGTAATTTAATAGCATTGTTTGTTTCAGATTGGGATTTTAGAATAATATTTTCTTACGTGAGAGTTGTTTACTAGATAGAAGCAAAAAATTGGATCATTGCTGATCACTTTATCAACGGAACTTTTCAAAATGTGCGAGCAATCTTTGGTGTCATATATCCATTTTGAGGAATATTTCAATTATGGAATAGATGTTCACCTTTATGCTGTTAATTTTCATGTCTTTGTAGTTGCCTCGTTTTTCAGATATTTAGTGCATTATTTTTGAGTTTAAATAGTATATATATATATATATACAAAGTATATATGTTAAAGAAGTTTAACGCAGAAACATTGAATTTAGTAGGATAAAAAATCGTAGTTTTTTTGTAACATGAAAGTTATTATAGTGAGTATATACATATTGATTAAAAGTTAGAGGTGTTAAAAGTAATTAAATTTTCCAACCCAGCCGCTATAATTTTGGGGTTCCGGCGGGCCTTTGACAATAGGAGACAGCTCTCGGGGTCAGGTCTGACCCGGAGTTCGGGGGAGGTTAGTGAAGAAGGGGCAAATGTTTTGTATATCATATATTATAATACTATGTTACATATTAATATAATGCATTATATATGTGTCTATCTATCTATATATATATAGATGTCGTTTTATATACGAGACTGTGTCAGTATTACAGTATTTTACTGCTGAGATAGGCAAAAATGCCAGAATGCGCTGAAATTGTACCTTACTTTGGTCGGGGATAAAATTTAACGGAGTTAAAATAAAAAACCTTCGGGGAGGGCGGCAATAGAGGTCAACGACCGGACATTAGGTGTAAGCCACCCTTCTCCCCATAGCGGAATCCCGAAGACATTTTATATATTAAATCTTCTCATTGGCTTCGCAATAAAGAGATATCGCTAGACAAAATCTTCTGAAGGATATGTTGACACCATAATTTTAAACGATTTGGCAGTAGCCGTTTTCGCGCTTTGCTTCAAACAAAAATTAAAATCAATAATTCTACGTAAATTCTTACTTGCTGTGTGTGACGGGTAGCTCATAGGGTTATTTAGCACCTCATGGTGCCGCTTGCTCAGCTTTCAGACAAAACAGATATTGTCGCGACCATAAAGGCAAATGATAGACTGAACAGCGGCAAGCCGAATCAAGTCGGCTGAGCGTAGTTGGGAAGTTGGACTTAGTGTCGTAAATGTTTGGACAACGCGGCAGCACACGAAGTATCACAGATCTGTTAATGCTCGCGAAGCATGGAGCAACTTTTTGAACGACTGCAAGGAGTTGGCATTAACTATTTTTTGAGAAAGGTAGTTCCAGAGTCGTACGGATCTACAAGCAAAACTGTATCGGACACAGTTCTGCTTGGAAATGTATCTGGTCTGTAGCTTAAGCTAGTAATAGACATGGCGTAACATATATTTTGAGTTGAAATAATGAATCGAGGACAAAAATCAGCCTGCATACTAGTGAAACTATGTCTAAACTTTTTGCAAATTTTGAAACATTACTAACCGTTGTTTTACTATGGCAATTAGTTTATGTGTATTTATATACGTAAAACCATTTATAGGGGTGGAATGATCACTCAAGAAGATTACAATTTTATTACTGCGTATGAAGCGACCAAAGGTGAAGAGCGCAGAAATTTATTGGATAAACATCGTTCTCAGGTATATAAATAAAATATTATTCATCAGATTACTATATCTCCTTTGCGATAATCATGGATAGCTGTAAGCTAGCAAAGATGAAAAGGGCATAAATTTGTTAAACTGTCCACTTTTCGGCCCCCCTTTCAAAATTCCTGGCTACGGAATGCCCTTGGTTGGACAAACATTGTTTTCAGGTATATAAATAAAATTGCATCATTGTATTTTCTTTGCAAACACCAGGATAACATCAATTCTTAAAAATTCTTGTTTTAAGCTGAATTTGGGTAGGTATTCAGCAATTTAATTATTTTCAAAGTATAAATAATATGATGCTGTTATGGCCGAAAACCATGGTTGCACTTTCCGGAGGCTATTATTTTCCTGGCAGCGTAAAAAACTTTTTTAACCTAAGCTGTTGGTTTCGCCGTCTAATTGTGTTTATTTTTATTTCTAGTGTGCCAGAACGTTCACTAATTTGATGTCAAACGTGTCCAAGGATCAAGCTGTACAATACATTCTTACGTTAATTGACGACATGCTTCAGGTAACAGTACTGATCGCTTGGTGAGCGAGTTTTCTGTTTTCGCAAATAGCCAGGCGGCACTACTTGATGCTTATTAAACCTTAAGATTTCGTTGATACGCTGAAGTTAATGAAAATATTTTCTGATGTGAGATTCGTGGTTTTGTATGGAATTTTCCTTTTTCAAAAATTTTCTTACACGGTTGCTGGTCAATTATTGTTTTATTTTTAATCTGCTGCCATTGATTGTATTGATAATCTTATTGACAATATTTTTGGATTTGGATGTGTTTTTCTGCGAGAAATAATTTTTAAAACTTACAACATTTTCGAGAATTTTGGAATTACTAGTCGTTGCGGTTATTTACAATAAAAGTAAATTGATGTTGGAGGTTGAAAAACATTTTTGGTCGAGAAACACCAGTTCCTGCGTGTTGTTTTTTATTTGAACTTATTTCCTTTTTTTATATCACACGTAACACGCTTATATCACACGCTTTTGACGACGATTCCTATATATCGACGTAGGTGCAAAAAGCGGCAATCCATAACACAACTACCACAACGCTATGTGAAGTTTGGTCAAATATACGGTTGAAAGTAATTGTTTTCTAATGTGAGAGAGGCGAGTTTTATTACAATTTCCGACATGACTTTCAACCGGAATCATTCAAAAAAAATTTGTTTGGAGTTGAACCAATTTGTTGCTACGCCCTTTGCCTATGGATACCATCCCCACAGGGCCTATGACTAATTTTGTGATCTTAACCGAATGTTATAATTTGTTGCATTTGTGGTTATATATAAAGATTTTCGAGGACACTGAAAACGATGAGGCGATTTATTTAAGTGTATTTGTGATCAAAATAGACTTTTCGAAGCGATAGTGTATCCCTTGAGACCTCCCCCTTAAGCAATAGATGATTTCTTGATTTTAAACCTAATTTTATAATTCGTTGCATTTGTGGTTATAAAGGTTTTCAAAAATGCTGAAAACGATGAGATGATTCATTTGAATGTAGCTGTGACCAACACACCTTTGGGGATGATGTTGCATTATGCACTTGGAGACCCCTTTTATCTATGCATGTATTTGTGGGTGTCAGTCTAATGCTGTAATTTGTTAACCCTGCGAATATAAAGGTTTTAAAGCCTAGAAAAATGGTAAGTTGCTTCGTTCAAACGTATCTGTGACTTTAAACGTCGCTCACTCACAGTGATATTGCTCGTTGCGCAATATTGAGGTGTCTTACCTTCTAGTTATGCGTAATCATCTGTAACCGGCTTTGTGCTTGATGTGTATATCGCCCTAAGACTTCTGTATCACTGAAGACGTGTAATACTGGTCTGATAAAAGAAAATTCATGAAATACTCCTGGTGCAGAAAACCATGCCATCGTATTCAGCGTACACAACAAACCTATATATAGGTGCTCTACACGCAATGTAATGCCAAATACAATCAAAGGAGACTGCATTTTGGAAATCGAGTAAATAATCGGTACTGGGTTATGTAAAATTCATTTATAGGAAGATCCACTGCGCGTCGAAATCTTCAACTACCACGCCAAACGATTAAAACAATCTGTCTGGGCCCCTTTCACTGCAATGCTGAGCAGAAGCGATGGATTTATCGTTAATCAGGTTCGGTTATTACGAATGTCTGTGTATCTATTTGGGAGTCACAGTTGACAATATGAAAAACTCATATACCTTACCTTCCTTATATACCTATCTTGAGTGTGTTACTACTTTTATTCGAATCGTTAACGTGTTATTCTGATTTCCGACAACATGCACATGATTAATTTACAGATTCTCCTGGAGATATACCAGGCTTAATTGTGTTTAAATTTGATTACATTTATTGCAAAATCATAAATTTGAAATGCTACGTTTCTATTTGAGGTTTTCCTGAAAGCGAACCTGTTGGCGCGTTTACGTTATTTGAATGAGTTGTGAAAGAAATAATAGACATTTAAGATTATAATATATTTCTGTTGCCACGTATGTATAATTCGATCTGCCATGCCTTGTGTCGTTGCAATTTTGGCACCTTTCCGGTAGCGACGAATGCTCTGCTATAGCGTTTTGAACAACCGGTGTATATTTTTAGCCTGGGCACCAGTCTGTGAAACTAGATTTATAGTTAGCAGCTGGTGAAACATTTATGGTCTTTTCGTGGTGCACACTTTGTGTTGGATTAGAATTCTGTCTATGGTTCCATAAGTACATAACACATGTCCGTATATTTCTAGATACACAGTCGCGAACAAAAGTAAATGCGTACGGGAACAGACGCAGACCCTGACGGACGAAATTTATTAATTGTGTACTTTCGTCTGTGACTACAAATGCACAAAAACAAACGTGAACGAAAGTAAATACAAACAAGCATTGTCTTTGGGAGCATTAAATTATGTGTTTTAGGTTAGCCGCATCATCGCAAAGCTTGCATGTTGGAGCCAAGATTTAATGGACGGAGCAGACCTGATGTTTTATTTGAACTGGCTGCGAGATCAGCTTCGCATGTCGGTAAGACATCATTTCAATCGTGATTTGCGTGGTATCATCTGTACTTGTTTGTGCAGCTAATAAACTTCGCTTGCAATATCACTTATATTGTCACGCTGAGGTAGGTTACGAAGCAATGCGTTATTCTAAGGAGCTGGATGAATGTCGATATTGCATTTTATTAACGGACTAAAATTGAAATTATTGCGTAGCTTTCAATTTCCTGTGGAGGTATAGTGCTCGATGCACGGGGCACATGAGAGAAGCGGAAAATGTTTGTGTCCACTTATCGAAACAGATGTGGGTATCGATGTCCTTTTATCCTGAACACTGCAATGAAGGTAGTAGGTGAAGTCTGTTATAATGGAACCAACCGATTGTGGCTGTTTAAGGCAAGAAGCTTAGTGTTAGATCGTCCATTTCACGATGTATATTTGACAATAGTTTTGTGGACCATTTTTATTCCGTACTGAAGTAATTAATAGTACAATTTATACCTTACCAACTTATGAAATTAGATATTCTTTCCGGAATAATATTGATACTGGTTGTCAGGATTTGGTTTTGATATTTTTGGTCATTTCGAATTTTAGCTTCTCATAGATTGACTAGTGCGACCGGAAGCCAAAAAACCTGTTTTTTTAAATTTCGTTTAAATCCAAAGTTATGCTAAAATATGCATTTTTTGCTGTATTACTGTATTTATATATATATATATCAGGGAATAACCGGAACCGAAATTTACCGGAACCGGAACCAGCAACCGGAACCGTCCATTTAAACCGGATCCGGAACCGGAACCGGAACCTGGTCTTCGAAATTTATATATAGTAAAACAGATGATGGAAGAAATGAAGGTATAGTGGATTTAAATGCATTAAAAATAACTTTTACATTAAACTTAATGTATTGCGATGGTATTATTGCCTTTCTGAAACTTTAAAGAGACTGAGGAAGCTAATAATGTTTATTTATCGATCAAATATGTCGGTTTTTGGACATTCAGAGCAAAAAAAAATGCCTTCCACTATACACCACTGCGTATACTGCGTCAAACTGAATGTGCTTACAACGCATGGAGCGTAGACTAAACACTTTCGCTCTGTCTCCAGTCGCCTCCCTTTACTACACATACGTTTGTTACAAGTTCTTCTGTAGGAAACTTAAAATTATTGGTTTATATGATTCTAAGAGAAAATAATAGATAGAAGGTAATTTTCTGATCAGTGGTCAGAGACACTGTTTGGGCTAGCGTTGGACAAACAGTGCCCGTCGGTTAGATCATGATGATAACTTTCTAATCAGAATGCTATAAATGAGACACACTGTGATGCTGCTCGCACAGTTTCAATAAATACAGTTCATTGCCAAGAAAGAGTTTCTAGCTGCGTTGCAGATAACGTTAGTTTACTTCAATTTAGACTGATTTACCAAGTTAACAAGCGCACTAGCGGCTGCTTGACGCAATTTATGTTAGCCAAGCATACCCTAAGTACTTCTGCGTAAGCCATGCTCTGTTACCGAGTTGGACCGGTTTAATTCAAACGTATCCCACAGACTTCTGGATGTGTAAAATAGCTGCTACAAGCATCGACCTGGCTTTGATTTAACAAACTCCTGCAGGTTATTATGAAAAATTCCTGCTCTAATTATGTGCGTTACTAACGTTTCACATGGTAAATTGGTTAGTTAATCTTTTCTTTTGCTTGGTTGTATAGCTTGATCACTGTATAATATATGTTACATATGTTTGGATTACACGATGAAGAAAAAAACGTGGAAAATTTCAAACAAAATTTTTAAACCGGAATTCCGGTTCCGGTATGGTTTTTGCCCTTTGCCGGAACCGGAACCGGAACACGATTTTCGCCGGAACCGGAATCGGAACCGGAATTCCGGTTACTCCCTGATATATATATATATATATATATATATATATATATATATATATATATATATATATATATATATATATATATACACATTGATATTTATACTAATATCTGCTCAACTGTGCTTCTCATAGATATTTTCATGATGCAGACGATATCATCCTTATGCACAGTTTGGTTCGTAATTTTGTCGAGCGATACTTTAAACTGTTAACTGGAATTTTGTAAGCTGTTGCATGCGCGCATGAGCCGGCAAAAATAGTTTGCTTCCAGCCTGCTTGACGAAAAATCGTTTATGAATAGTCAATGTTCACAATGTGTACTTACTGCTATGTGTTTTAATTTTCATCATATACGATGTACTGAAACGCTGCACGAGTTACGCTATTGGTATATATATAAATTAAAACGTTTGTAGCCTCGGTACTGCAGTACGTATCACGAATAACGGTCTCCTATCAACTGAGCGAGCGTTGAGTGAGCAACAACGGAGTGAGCGAAGTTTCCACCAATAGCTTTGCTAGCGATAAAAATCGTAACTTTTTTGTCCGGGTGTGGAGATAACTTATCACTGGATTGATGGTCCTTCACAAATCCTTTATTCGATCACAAATTCAATCTGTGTCTTTCCATTAGACGCTAAAATCGCCGACCACATCTTCTGGGTCAAAAGAGGTCACGGGTCATAGTTTTTCAAATTTGGTCATGCGAGTATCTATCTTTCTCTGATGGAGGCTTCTCAGCAAAAACAGAAAGCGCATACAGAATCAATTTAGAACGACAAAATGGTCAATAAACGCAGAGTAGCCACACTGACTCGGTTTCGCATCGCCTTGTGAGTTACTATTGTGTAGCTGTGGGCCTTAATTTATTTGTATAACGATTCAGGGCAACGACTATGTGCAAACGTCAGCACGATGTTTACAAATGATGCTTCGTATTGACGAATATCGGTTTGCGTTTTTGAATATTGACGGGATTCCGACGTAAGACCTTTTAAAATCCTCGAATGTGAATTATAATTTTTCCCTGATTTCCTTATATCACGAACATAATCAAAAAGTTTTGTCACAACAAATTTCTATGCGGTGTATCTTTAACCATAAAATCGCGGTATGTTGCTTGCTAAGTATTCATTATAGCACTGTTGTTACTTTTTATTTTATAAATTTTCTTTTCCTTGTGGTTGGTTTTTCACGAACTCGCCTGGGGTTGTTGTAGGCTAGCAGCGTATCAAGATTATTGTTCATTAGAGAAAATTAAAGAAAAATCTCCGGTGTTAGAATGCGTGCTTTTTCAACAAATTCACAGAACAAGTTAAAGAAATGAACTTTCACAATTGTGTGTTCTTTACCTGGGTACTTAATAATTTTGTTCAAGGCTTAATGCCTCGATTACAACTGTCTAGATTAAAACAATCAACATGAAAAAATCTTGTTTTGACGAAACAATATTTATTATTTAATACTAAAATTCTGATACTGGCCTATCGGTTGACTTGATAGTAAGTTAGCTGATTGGTTCTTGTTTTTTTCAGGCTAATTTCGGTGCTTGCCGGCAAAACCAACTTCCAGCTTCAGTATCAGTTAATATTTTGCTTATGGCTGTTAACGTTTAACTCGGGCATTGCTGAACGAATGTCAAAGTAGGTTCCTCCACGGACTGTATGATTTCTAGCGTGGTTTTCATAATAATTATATAATTAGCATTAAGGAATTTTTATAGTATATATGTGTATATATCTTCTTTCGCACCTGGTTAACATAATTTACGACATAAATATACCAGTGTGTGGCAAAATACATGGCATCTATTCTTTGCATGAGATTCAAATGTTCCTAAACGTAATTTACGTTGACAACCAAAAGAGAGTAGACTATTTCGCAGTTTATTAACATATATTGTACTCACTGTCTCTCTTACGTTATTCTTGTTGAAGTTTTGTATTGTTAAATAAAGCTGGTTGTTAGTTTCATTGGTTTCTGACTTAACTTATTTCTCGTCTGGTTTGATTCTGTCTGAATCCACTCGGAACACGACAGGGATCAAGTGGCGATCAGGATTATTTTGGATTATTTGCGTAATTTGGATATTTCTCTGCTGTCAAGACAAGCCTCAACATGCCAGAAACCGAGACTCAACAACTTATCAAGCTACTCCAACAACAACTAGAAGCTCAAGAAGAACGACATCAGAAGCAAATGGAAATGCTAACTCAGATGTTTGCCAGCGCCAATAGCGATAAGCAAATTCCTAATGAAACCTCGACGTTCGCGATGCGAAGTTTTGCTCCATTCGATTCATCAGCTGAGTTGTGGGAAGATTATTATGCACGTTTCCTCACATTCGCAGCAGCAAACTCTGTGCCTGGTAATAGACGTGCAAAAGTATTTCTCACAAATCAATCTGCCGTTATATGCAAGATGCTGTCCAACTTGGCATCACAACAAACCCCCCGCCAAAGGACATTAGTCAATTAACAATGGAAGAAATTTGCGAGATTATGGCTGATGAATTTGATCCAAAACAAATTTATTGTTCGTGAACGTTTCAAATTTTGGCAGAACATGGACAGGCGTCCTGGCGAGTCTATTGCAGAACTGGCAGCTCGAATACCTCAAGATGCAGCAACAGGCAACTTCGCATCAGTCAAAGATCCACTCGACGAAGCAATGCGGACAAGATTTGTCTGTTCAGTCAAAAATGAAGCTGTTCTAAAAGCCCTGTTCAAAGTCAGTGATGATGATTTAACATTTTCAAGGACAATCGAAATCGCAACAGAAACCGAAGAAGCGGCAAAGGTTGCAAAAGAAACGATTTTTGGATCATCAAACAAGCCAATAAATAAGGTTCAACGCAGAGCCAACCAAAAACAAAGTTCACAGGCAACTCGTAATGCAAGTTCAAACGATAATCGCCATCCGCCAAGCCCCAAACGCGATTTTCCAGACGGAGTTTGTGGACGTTGTGGAAAGTCAGGACACAGTGGTAAGGACTGTCGTTTCAAAAATGTATCGTGTAACTTTTGCATGAAGTTAGGTCACATCGAGACAGCGTGTTTACAAAAGAAACGGTCTGCGGTAAATGATTCACAATAGAAATCAGTCAAGCAAGTGCAACTTCGAACAGTCAAACATAATGCTTCCGTACCCCAGCTGCAGCAATCTCTTCTGGTGAACGGCAAGTCAATCCAATTTGAAATTGATACCGGTGCTAGCGATAATTTCATTTCAGAAGACGTATGGAAACAAGTTGGGTGTCCTCAAGTATTTCCAAGGGAAAACAAATATGAATCAGCTTCTCTGCATCCATTCCCTGTAGTAGGAGTTACTCTAGTCAATGCCGCCCAAATGACAATGATATAAACCAAACAGTCATGTTCACAGTTCCCAAAATCCCAAATCTCAACTTGCTAGGACGTGATAGTACCAAGACGCTTAATATTTCTGTTGATCATCTTATTGGAACGCACAAAATGGGAAAAGTTTTTGATGACCAAGTGAGTGACTCTAAACTTCAGGAAGCATGTCAAAAATTGTGCGACGAATTCCCAGATTTATTTAAGGAAGAGCTAGGCTGTCTCAAAGGCTATGAACTAGAAGTAAAATTCAAGTCTGACGGTAAACCAATATTCTGCAAGCCAAGACCTGTAGCGATAGCAATTCAAGATGATTTGACACAAGCATACAATAACGGTATAGCCCGAGGTATTTGGAAAAGAACTCAGTTCAATTAATATGGTACTCCTGTGGTTCCAATTCGAAAACCTCTTCTTCCAGGTTAGCAAGAAAACAAGTTACGCGTTTGCGGTGACTATTCAGTGACAATTAACCAGCAGCTAGAAACACGCCGATACCCCATACCATCCCCTGAATAACTCATGCGCAAACTCAGCGGTGGGTATGGATATACGAAGATAGATTTGGCAGATGCGTATAATCAAATTCCTCTGGGACCTGAGTCACAGAAACGATTAGCTTTAAGCACTCATCAAGTCCGCTGCTACAAATGCGTCTGCCTTTTGGAATCAGTTCCGCACCAGGGTATTTCCAAGAAATAATGGAACAGTTAACTAATGACCTCCAGGGGGTATCAGTTTATCTGGACGACATATTGATTACAGGTTCAACAGCTTCAGAACATTTGGACAATCTGAGAAGATGATTTCGACGCCTTAGCGAAAAAGGGCTACGGTGTCGTCTTGAAAAATGTAGCTTTGCCAAACCATCAGTAGAGTACCTTGGACACCATTTGGCTCGCGACGGAGTAGGCAAAGGCAAAAAGGTAGAAGCAGTTAAAAATATGCCCACTCCTACCAATGTTACAACTCTTTGATCATTCCTCGGCTCGGATCAATTTTACTCAAAATTTGTTCCACGTCTCTCGACAATTATTGCCGCTCCACTGCACGCGCTCACCCGCTCAAGTGTGCCTTGGAAATGGGGCGATGAACAGCAACGTTCTTTTCAAGCCATTAAAGACGCATTATGTAAAGACAATGTTTTGGTTCATTTCAACAAGAACATCTCGATTGGTATGTCATATGATGCGTCCGAAGTGGCGCCAAATCAGAGCTCTAGTGGATACACTAGCTCCAACTCCGGCACAGAATGCTCAAGCCCAACAGTGTCGACAATCCTGCATAAACAACAAACCTGATAAGCTATCTCGACTTCAAAATAGATAGCTGATTGGCTCGCCTTGTTATGTTGTCTACTATGAACCACGAAATGAGAGAGACCCACGCTGGGTACCAGCAACGGTAACACGTGTTAATGGTCCACGAAGCTTCAGCATGCGTGTGTTTCCAAGTGGACCTTCATGGCGAAGACATATTGATCAGATGCGTCCACGATATTCTACCTCAGAAGACTCTGAGCCCGGTGAAACGCCATCACCACCAACTAGATCTAACGCTTCATCAAGTTTAAGAAATCATCCACCTTCAGCCGCCTTACCAAATCTCTGTCGCAAAAACCCGCGGTATCCCGTTGGTGACGAGTATGGAGTTCATAACCCGAGACGATCTTCCCGACAACGTAAACCGTTTGTTCCGACATGCTGCTGAAACAATTGCTTCGCCCTCTTGGCAAAGCTGGCGGGGAGGTGTTATGGACCTCGCAGATTTCAGTAACTAACACGTCTTTTCAACACCATTCCAGAAATTCTCGTTTATTTTGGTACAGAACGTTTCGTTGTAACGGAAGTTACTAGAGTATTGCACAAAAATCTTATTCAGGTCTGGAAAGTGACACGTAATCGAGAGCTAACTATCTGGAATTCTGGCTCCTTCTTTCACCTATCATTTTACAGTAATCTGTACTGGCTGAAGGTATTTAAGAAGCGTTTTCTGATGAAAATTCAGTTTCTCAGTATTCAGCGTCAGTATATTATCAGTGCTCACTGTCTCTCTTACGCTATTCTTGTTGTTCAAGTTTTTTATTGTTAAATAAATCTGGTTGTTAGTTTTATTGTTTTCTGAGTTAACTTATTTCTCGTCTGGTTTGATTCTGTCTGAATCCACTCGGAACACGAAAGCCAGCATGGTGGAATAAGTAGAAGAATTGATAGTTCATTTAACCCCTCTCTATATCTTATAACTTAATGCGTATCAAGCACTGCCTTCACTAGTTAGTTCCTAGTACGTGCCTGTAAGTGCGACAGTAATATGCTGTTTACAGTTTACACTAAAATTCGAGATTCGAGACCATAGCTGTTGCAACACAAGTAACCATAATTTCGTTTTGATACTTTATTTATAAAATGGTCAGCATATGCTTAGTCGTGCTCTAAGCCACCGTCATTACTTAATTTTTGTTAGCGTACTGTTGTCTGCAATTAATACTGATCTCATTTTAATGTGGCAAAACGAATTAACAGATTTTTTGATCTTTATTTATTGAAGACATATATATTTTCAGGTATAGCATGATTCCTGCTATTGCCGATGTATTGTCAGAAACGGCTAAAGAAAAAGTTCAACGTATTATTTTTGCAACATTTAGGGTAAGTGTTGTATTTGTTGTTTTCTGTTTTATTATTAAAAAAGTGAATGTGTTGACTTGGTAATGTTTAAAATTGCTCGTTTTACTGTAATTGTATTACTGCATGTTGCCAATCACAGTTATGTCTTCTATCGCTGTTACTATAAGGGCTTAATGATGTCGCGTTTTTTTTTCTAAGCTATGATGCTCTGTATGTGGTACCAAATATCTGGCACGGTGCCAGGATTTGAGAGCATCAAAGCTTGAAATTCCTTTGCCTCAGATAGGATTTGTACTTGATCTATATTGATAAAGTTTCTAGTTGGATTGTCAGTACGTTTTGGAACTGGCTTTACTCGCACAAAATCACAAAAATCTAATTTTGCATTTAAATGGAGACTGTGCCACTGCATGCCGTAATATATGGACGTAAAGATTGGAATTTTTACGACGGATCAAAGTGCTGTAGCAAAATTAACTTTTTTCTTGGGGTACCGCAGTAAACTACGTTTTTGAAACGGGTCGACCGAAGCAAGCGGAGTTTGCACTGGCGGCCTAAGAGGAAAATTAAATCTTCCCAATTCAAACGTTTTTGAATAATCTTTATTAATTTTAAAAAATGTACAGCGCTATTACTTGCTTTTCTCATTGAGGAACGGCGAATACCCCACATTTGTCAGATTCTTCGGATGTTCGTCCCCACATACACCCAGATCTGTGTTGCACTAAATCCATAATTATTTATTATTCTAAATTCATCTAAAGAATTACTTAACCAATTAAATCGCAAAAATATTTGAGGGGCATGTACAAACAGATTCTGAAAAAAGCGTAATAATGCGATGTAGGATGTAAAGAAAATTTAAATTTTCCCTCTCTTTAATATTTCAATAATGAAGCACCATAGGCTTGCGTCGATGACATGTGCTGGAATATTGCAGAAATAATATTATATTGTAGTCTAAATAAAACAGTAACAGCAACGTCAGCTGAATTGAACGAAAAGGGTATCTGAACCGAGATGCTGCATTACTATCGTTATTCCCGAAGGAATTTATTTTAAACAATGGTGTTGTGTTTCGGAACCAAATAAAACAGAATGTATTAAAAACAACGCCCAGAGGCACACGTAACAAATACTTATAAATCACGCTCGGAGGCTAAACGTACAACAGAAACAACATCGTAATAAGTGTAACCAAATGAAGTGTCTTTATATACTATGGATCTGATGCAATCCTTACAATGATTGCGTCAGACTCGTATAACAGAAACAACATCGTAATGAGTGTAAGCAAATGAAGTGTCTTTATATACTATGGGTCTGATGCAATCCTTACAATGATTGCGTCAGACTTATTTGCATATACAGCAATCCGCCTACGCAGCACGAATTGCATCATCAATTTATTGTTATTTTTATTCCTCTTCACAACGCCTCCCCACCAAGCAATAGCGTCACTCGCAGCAAAACCGAACCGAGGCTGACGAACATGAGTCGATCGACGAAGGTTTTCTTGGCTGTAACCACCATCTAACACAGATGGAGGATCAGGTGAGCCAAGGTGCTGTCGCTGCGGTGTCAGGACCGTAGATGATCTCGTTGCGGTTGAGGCTCGTAGGGTATCTGCCGACCCCAAGTCTTCTATCTTTGGACGCAGTTGTTCCACGTGGCGTCGCCAAACTGGTCCCCGTGGTATGACTCGAACGTTGAACGACTCCCGAAAACTAGCGTGACTGTTGCAGGAACCCACCTGTCTCGCCGTTGTCCTCGGTAGAGGGCGTAGCACGGTGCTCCGACAGCATATATTTAGTGAATGGTTGAAGCGTTTCCTCGCCGCATTTCCTCCCTCTCTGTTGCTCTCGATTGTTTTCCCTGCGCAATGTGGGCGGGAGACGGAAGTAGAGTGTCGGTATCGGTGCGAATCTGCCTTCCATTGAGTAACTGGCTCGGTGAATATCCTTCGGCCATGGGAGTGCGGCGGTACTGTAGAAGGAATTCGCGTAGAGCTAGAAGGAATTCGCGTAGAGCCGCCTTCGGTGGTTTGGACGATTTCCGGAGGGATTGTTTGAACGACTGTATTAAACGTTTTGCGTCACCGTTGGTTGCAGGATGATAAGGCGCTCCAGTGAGATGCGTTATCCCATGGGCTCGGCACCACGACGCAAACTCGCTTGACTTGAAGCTTGGTGCATTGTCCTTGACGATTGTGTGAGGGTACTCGAAATGTGTCAAATCTTCTTCGAGGAGGTCCGTTGTCCCTGCTGTCGTAATCGACGATGTCTGGTGTATGCACGGGTACTTGAAATAGGCATCGACCATCACCAAACAATTGTCTCTTAGAAAGTTTATGGCGTGATCGATGTGTACCCTGCTCCACCGTTTGTCAGGAACCATCCAGGGGTTATTAGGCATGTTGCTCTGAAGATATTGGTGCTCAGAACACGCATCGCAGCCGCGGCGTGCTTCCATGACGTTGGAATCGATATCGGGCCAAAAAACGGCTGATCGCGCTAGCTGTTTCATCCGCTGTTCCTGAAGTGCCCCAGATGTAGGAGTTGTAGAACTTGACCGCGAAGGCTCGTAGTGATGACGACCCGTGCTCCGTACAGGAGGCATCCGTAGGTTACCGATAGAGACTGTTCCAGCTTGCGGAACTTTTCTAACTCGCTTGCGTCCGACGATGTAGCCTTGCTTGTCCGCGGCGGCCACCCCTCGCGAACATAGCGGATCACTACAGATGGGCTCGGATATTTCGCAGTCTCTTTCGCGAGTAAGTTTGTGTTGTTCGGCTGCAGCTGCTTTCCAATCGTTTGGATAGTGCACACCGTGTCAACGTTATCCACTGATTCCTCTGTGTCAAATATGGCGTCGGGGCCCATCGGTAGACGGCTCAGCACATCGGCGTTTCCATGGTCGCTTGTTTTCCGGGACTCCATCGTATAGTCATATTGACTCAAAAGCAGAGCCCACCTGGCCAGTCGATTCGCAGCGAGAGCTGGTGTGGCCTTGCATGGACCAAAAAGTGACACCAACGGCTTGTTGTCCATTACCAAGATAAACCGTCTACCGTAATGAAATTGGTGGAATTTCTTCAATGCAAATATCATTGCCAACGCCTCCTTCTGGACTTGACTGTACCACCGTTGGACATCGGTCATTCTTTTTGATGCGTGGGCAATTGGTCGCTCGGCTTTGTCCGGATAATAGGACGGCAACGACTCCCACGCTTGACGCATCGCGAGAAATCCCAATCGGCATCTCCGGGTTGAAGTGCGCCAGGATGTTGTCCTGACACAACTGTTGCTTGAGGCCTTCAAATGCGTCCTGTTGCTCCGATCCCCACGCCAAGGATACGCCTTGTTTGGTGAGTCGTCGGAGTGGTTCGGCAACCGTTGCTAAATTCTAGATGAACTTTTCGTAGAATCCCACGGAACCAACGAACGATCGCACTTCCTCCACCGTCTTCGGTGTTGCATTGCAACACCGCTACCACCTTGGAACCCCGCGAGATGCCCTGGTTGGATAACGTGTGGCCCAAATATTCGACGGCCGGTGCGGCGAATAGGCATTTTTCCATCCGACATCGCAGGCCTTTCTCATCTAAGCGACCGAGAAAAGTTGTTGAGGTGATCTGCCGATCTGTCGTCGCTGACGAGGATGTTGTCGAGGTATACAGCGACGCTGTTGAGGTCACAGATCAATTGTTCCATGATCTCCTGGAAATAGCCAGGACCGGATGTAATTCCGAAAGGCAACCGGGTTTGCAGAAGCACCCCACGGTGGGTGCTCAAAGCCAGTCGTTGTTGGCTTTCCGGTGCCAATTAGATTTGTTTGTTTGCGTCGGCCAGATCTATTTTGGTGAGCCCGTATCCCCGGCTGAGCTTCCGCGTCAAATCTTCCGACCGGGTAATTGGTTGGCAATGCGGTTCAAGCTGTGGATTGACCGCCACCGAGTAGCCGGTGCAGAAACGGATGGCGGCCTTGGATTGCCCAGGAAGCAAAGCCTTGCGGATCGGGACCACGGCAGTATTATAGTTGTTGAACTGGATGGGTTTCCAAATGCCCTTATCGCTGCCAACCTCGTACGCTCTTGTTAAATCGTCTTGCAGTGCAAACGGTACGACTCGAGTTTTCACGAACACCGGCTTGGCGTCTGCCCGAAATTTGATCTCCAGCTCAAAATCCTTGAGACATCCGAGACCGGGCTTGAACAACTCGGGAAATTCCTTGCAAACAGCGCGGGCTGCAGCTTGGAGGCTCGTATCGACAGGGTTGCTATTGATCGCATGGACGAGGGAATCCTCGGGGTAAGTGGACTTGACCAGCGAGTTGAGATCGATTTCCAGTTGGCGTATTGCACTCCGTCTAAGAAGGTTGAGTTGAGGGATTTTCGTGACGGTGAATTGAACGCTGTGTGGGACCGTTGGTTTGCTCGGAACTGTGACCTCCCGTCTTGAACGTGCCGTTGAGGGGTGAACCTGATGCCCCTTCGTATTGCTCCTCGGTTGGGCTCAGCTGCGGGCAACCGAGCGCTCGGCACACCTCTTCCGAACAGAAATTGTCACATACCCGCGTATCAACCTCGGAACTAAACGTTGACTGACCCATCTTGATTGATTAGGGCACCGAATGTAGCTTTCGCACCTTGTTGGCGATTTGTGGGTAGATTGGTTTGATTGGTTGAACCCCGCGTTTCTTTTGAAGGCATGCCGCTTGTAGGTGTCCGACTTAATGCAGAAATGACACACGGTATTTCGATGGAGACAGTCCTGGCCAGTATGATTGGATTTGCCGCACCGCGCGCATGTTCCCTTGGAAAAACCAGTTGACCCATTGCAATGCGCGGTTGATGGCCGCTGGGATTGACCTCGGAGCGAGGACCCGCCGTTTGACCGCCTAACGTTGCATGGTTGTTTCACCTAATGAACAAGCGTTGGATTCGGCCCTTGTACGGTTTCCATCACAACCCTTGCCGCATCCTCGGTTTCGATTGCCACCGTCACAGCTCGATTGAACGTCAGCTCGTCATCGTTGTTCTTGAAAGGGGCCTTCATCACTGATTCGTTGCCCACCGAGCAAATGAACCGCGTTCGCATCGCCTCATCGAGAGGGTTTTTGATTGAAGGAAAATCGCAGGTGACGGCGTCTTGACGGATCCGAGCTGCAAGTTCAGGAATTGTCTCGCCCGGTTTCCTCGTAGTGTTGGACCAAAATTTGAACCTCTCGCGAACCGCGTATCGGGTTGGATCGATTTGTATCCTCATTGCCTCCGTAATGTCACCGTTTGTTAGGTGTTGACATCGACCGGTGGTGTTCGTTGCGATGCCAGATTCGCCAACAGCTTGTAAACGACCGGTGTTTGGTTGGTAAGGAAAACTTGAGCTTGTTTGTCGTCGGGGACCGAATTTGCGTCGACGAATATGATGAATCGATCCTAGTAATCGGTCCATAATTCCGCACTCGCGTCGGACGGCACGAACTTGGTGACCGCAACGGATACTTGATTGTTCGCTGTCCCTATTTGCTCCGACTTGAGGAGAGCTGCCATCATCCTGATCGCCAAAACTGTTGTGTTTCGGAACCAAATAAAACAGAATGTATTGAAAAACAACGCCCAAAGGCACACGTAACAAATTAATTATAAATCACGCCCGGTGGCTAAACGTATAACAGAAACAACATCGCAATGAGTGTAAGCAAATGAAGTGTCTTTATATACTATGGATCTGATGCAATCCTTACAATGATTGCATCAGATTCGTTTGCATATACAGCAATCCGCTTACGCAGCACGAATTGCACCATCGGTTTTTTTGTTATTTTCATTCTTCTTTACAACAAATGGTGTGCGATATTGTATATATATAATATTGTCGAAGAAAGTTTTAGATCTTTGAAGAAGAGCGCGACACTCATTGCGTTATATCCCTTGTAGGATGACGCGTCGATTTTGCATCATTTGGCACATTTTTTGAGGGGGCGGGGGCCGATAAGTTCCCCAGTTTTGCTCTCTCCTGCCAACATTTGTCCTGTCCGTAAAACTTTTTTCGGTATCACAACATTCGTCCTGTCCACCTTCTTGACTATGAAAAATAAAAATAATTGTACCAACTTGAGCCGAAAATAATTTTTTTATTTTATTCAAACTTGGAACAAAAGTTACGGGGAGGGTCGAGAATGCAAAAGTGGGAAACTTATCCCATCAATAGTGGGATAAATGACTCAAAAATCGACCGCGTCATGCCATAGCATAAATAAACGCAGAGTGGCACGAGTAGCGGATTCGTATTCAAGGGTATATAATGTACTCTTGGTATAGTCGTAATACAACAAGCGAAACAGCTTTAAAGTATGTGATGCAACCATTGCAGAACTTGCTCGAAAAGCCAGAAGACCCGGACACGATCCGCGAAAATGCGCTTCAAATGGTTCAAGGAAAAGTGCTTAAAACCCTAGAGTTGTGTCACGAGAAAAAGTACGACGATACTGAACTTATCGAGGATATGGAATTTTTAATCGAGCAGCTACAAGCTTCCGTTCAAGATTTAAGGTGAGGGGCTTGCTTATAATTTTATAACCAAAAACAAAATTGGGTTAAATTGGAATGCATATAATTTAGTGCTAGATTTATATGGGTGGTCTCCCAAATTATGTTTAAATTGTTTTTACTGCAACATTGTGTTTGTGCATCATTTGTTTTAGCTCTTTCGATGAATATTGCACTGAATTGCGATCCGGTAGACTTCAGTGGAGTCCGGTACATAAATCGGAAAAATTTTGGCGCGAAAATGCGCCGCGATTTAACGAAAAGAATTTTGAAATTCTCAAGTAAGTGGGAATATGATGACAATATTATGTATGTGCATACAGTGCCCGCCAAAAATAACTGGCGCTCGCTCGAGACTGGTTCTAAATAAATTAGTTCTAAAAAACTGTATTTCCACAGTCCCGAAAAACCCAGAATGTCATAAAAACCCGAAATAATTTCCAATGATTTTTAAAATTTCTTATTTCATCGTGCACCATGTTCTCGAATTGCACTGCCGAATCAAAAATATGAGTATTACTTATAAGTAATACTCATATTTTTGATTCGGCATGATTCGAGAACATGGTGCGCGATGAAATAAGAAATTTTAAAAATCATTGGAAATTATTCGTTATGGGTTTTTCGGGACTGTGGAAATACAGTTTTTTCGAACTCACTATTTTAGAACCAGTCTCGAGCGAGCGCGGCGGGCGGTGTATGCACATACGTAGTGTTGTCATCATATTCCCACTTACTGAGAATTTTTTAGAAATTCTTCGTTAAATCGCGCGCGGTATTATTTTTCCGATTTATGTACAAAAACTGGAGGTCTACGAGATGCGCAATTCAGTGCAAATACTCATCGAAGAGCTAAAAACAAATGATGCACAAACACAATGTTGCAGTAAAAACAATTTTAAACATAATTTGCAAAAAACCACCCATATAAATCTAGCACTAAACTACTATGAGTTCCAATTTAACCCGATTTTGTTTTTATTTATTAAAATTATCAGCAAGCCCCTCCGCTTTAAACGTGAAACGGAAGTTTGTCACTGCTCAAATTTGAATTGTGTGCTCCGATAAGTTCACTATCGTCGTACCCTTTCTCGTGACACAACTCTAGGGTTTTAAGCACTTTCCTTGAAGCGCATTTTTGTGCGTCCTCCCGGGTCTCTTTTCGACAAGTTCTGCAATGTGGTTGCATCACATACTTAAAGCTGTTTGCTTTTGTATTACGAGTATACCAAGAGTACATTATATACCCTTGAATATGGGATGCTCCACGTGCCACTCTGCGTTTATTATGTATGATTACAATTTCAGTCATTTATCCACAACATGGCTCCACCACTTTTGCATTCTCGACCCTCCCCGTAACTTTTGTTCCAAGTTTGAATAAAATAAAAAATTATTTCGCTGCGAGAGTTATTTTCAGTAGTCAAGAAAAGGTGGACAGGAACAATGTTGTGATACCCGAAAAAAAAACGGACAGTCCCCCGCAGGAGAGAGCAAAACTGGGACCCCCCCCCCCCCCGCCCGAAAAATGTGCCGAAATGATGCAAAATCGAACACGTCATGCAAGGGATATAACGCAAATAATGTCGCGCGCTCTTTCTTAAAAAGTTAAAACTTTCTTGAGGATATTATATATATATACAATATCGCAGCCCATTTGTTGTAAAGAAGAATGAAAATAACAAAAAAAACAATGGTGCAATTCGTGCTGCGTAAGCGGATTGCTGTATATGCAAACAAATACTGATGCAATCATTGTCACAATTAGTGGGCTGGGTGATAAAGACACCTTCATTTGCTTACGGCTTTTCTCTGTTATACGTTTCAGCCACCGGGCGTGATTAATTCATTGTTACGTGTGCCCTTTGAGCGTTGTTTTTCAATACATTCTTTCTCCGACGCAACAGTTTTGACCGATCCAGATGGCAGCTCTCCTCAAGTCGAGTGGGGACGGCGAACGATCGAGCTGTCCGTTGCGGTCACCAAGTTGCGTACCGTCCGACACGAGTGGGATTATGGACCGATTATAGGATCGATTCATCGTATTGCCCGTCAAAAAACGCAATTCGTCCCCCGAACAACAAACTTCCCTTACAACCCCTACGCGGTCGTTTTGCCGAGCTCTTGCCTGTCCCCGGCATCGTGGCAACGATAGATGTCGACGCAAAATTTGGGAGGTGACATTACGGGAGGCAAGTGGGGGATACAAATCGATCCAATATGATACGCCGGTTCGGCAAAAAAAAAAGTTCGAATTTTGGTCGACGGATTTACGAGGAAACCCGGGCGAGGAGCGCGTTGCTGAACTAGGCAGAGCGCCGTCCACCTCGACTTCCTTAAATCAAAAAACCCTATCGATGGGCAATGCAAAGCGCCGGTTCCTTGCTCGGTGGCGGCAATTGGTGGGAGGCCCCTGGGGGACGGACGATGGGCGGTAGTACAATGGCAAGCTGACATAATCAAAAACCGAAGAATGCGGCAAAGGCTGTGATGGAAAACGTGGAGGGCCGAATCCAATATTTCGTAGGTGAAACAACCATGGCGGTCAAACTCGGCGGGGTGCCTCGCTCCGAGGCTGGCGGCCATCCTCGAGCCGCGCATTGCAATGGGTCAACTGGTTTTTCCAAGGGAACATGCGCGCGCGGTACGGCAACGACTCGCCGGGTCTCTCCGTGTGTCATTTCTGCATTAGTCGAGAAAAATTGCGCGACGACCGCTGGGACGCGGGGGTTGCCGATCGATCTACCGGAATTTCGCCCCCAACAAGGTGCGAAAGTTCGGTGCCCTAATCAATCAAGATGGGTCGGCTCAACGGAGTTTCCAGCTCCGAGGTTGATACGCGGATATGGGCCATTTTCTGTTCGGAAGAGAGGTGTGCCCGACTTGCTGCCCGCCGTGTTCCGAGGAGACGAAGGGGCGTGTTCCGCGCGAGCGCGCGTTCAAGCGGGAGGCGTAGTTCCGGGCGGACCGGCGGTACGCGCGCGTTCGATTCGCCGTCCGAAATTGCTCGATTCAACCTTCTTGAATTAGACGGATACAATACGCAAACTCGCTGGTTCCCTCCGTCCGGTGCGAATCGAATCCACAGACCTGTCGACGCGAGCCTCCGAGCCAGGTATTTGCCGAGTATTCCGACCCGGTCTGGGGGTTCGATGTCTCGAGAATTTTGGAAATCCGAATTTCGGGCAGAACATGTTCGTGGGAACTCGAGTCGTACCGACTTGGATTCACCTGGAGACGCGCGGGTGGAAACCCATCCGACAACTGTTGCCGTGGTCCCGATCCGCAACTTCTTCTGGCGATGCAAGGCC